>JAJSOF020000036.1:4919168-4935865 GCA_025594305.2 Periplaneta americana | reverse complement strand
ACGATATACTTGCCAATGGAGTATGAAAGTCATTTTTTGACGTGTATTTATGCTATGAACTGTTGAATTAGTTACAAAGGTTTCACGATTACATAAGAGGAAGATTATTAATGAAAAGATATACTGACAATCCAAGGGCATTATTTGTAGTTTTTCGAAAATAGTCCTACACGATTCCCTAGATTTGGCACCTACTATTATTCTAATTACTCTTTTTTGTAATAGGAATATACTGTTACTATCTGTGGAATTTCCCCAGAATATTATTCCAAAACTCATTACCGAATGGAAGTATGCAAAGTATATTGTTTTTAAGGTATTGATATTTACTATCTTTTGCATAGATCTAATAGCAGAACAAGCTGAATTTAGTTTGGGATTAATTTCTTTAATATGATTTTTCCAATTTAACACATTATCGATTTTTAAGCCAAGAAATTTGGTTGTTGTTGTTTCTAATAGGGATCTGTTGTTAATTATTGCGCTAGAAATTTGCGAGGTTGAATTTGGACAGGATTTAAATTGAATTATGTTAGTTTTGTTACAATTTAATACCAATTTATTGACTGAGAACCAGTCATATATTTTGAAGAGAATTTCCTCTGTTGAAGATTGGAATGTGTTGGAGTTATTGGCTGTAATTACTATACTTGTGTCATCTGCAAATAATATGTGATGACCTACATCTTTTATTAGGGGAGCAAGATCATTTATGAACTCTAGAGAACGTAGGAGACCTAATATTGATCCTTGAGGAATTCTATTATTAATAGTTCCCCATATCAAGACTTATGCATCCTTTCATAAAATTAGCCAGGAATCAATCCCCTGCTCGTTCTGTGAACATTTTGAATAGAAAAAGCCACTAAAGAATTTTCTTCCTCCTCATATTATTAGTTTCGCTAGCTATATTAGTTTCAGAATTGCTCCATCATCAAAATCTTCACCATCTTCGTCTTCATTATTTTGGCATTATAGTTGCCATCTTTCTCATCACCATCATAGTTATTGTCGTCTTCATCATTATTGTCTTATGGTCATTATTTTCAGTTTTCTAAATGGTTTTGCTGTTTATACTCGACCTACGAACTCAGAAAATGTGTAACACTTTGTGTAAGATGAAGTTCCTAGAAGTTTGAAAAGTTGATTATTGGACAGCTTCATCGGTTTTGTTATTGCTTCAGCCGAACAGGATGTGGTACGATCATGTCCTGAAACCTGTGAACTTCCATGAATGAAAACATTTCACGCAATCTAAGGGATTTCATAATTAATCATTTGTCACTCTTTTTTAAACAAACAGTAACTTAATTTTATTTTCAAGAATAAGATAATAATTGTGATTTCCTGAACAACTTACAAACTTACTTACAAATAGCTTTTAAGGAACCCGCAGGTTCATTGCCGCCCTCACATAAGCCCGCCATCGGTCCTTATCCTGAGCAAGATTAATCCAGTCTCTATCATCATATCCCACTGCCATCAAATCCATTTTAATATTATCTTCCCATCTACGACTCGGCCACCCCAAAGTCTCTTTCCCTCCGGTCTCCCAACTAACATTCTATATGCATTTCTGGATTCGCCCATACGTGCTACATGCCCTGCCCATCTCAAATGTCTGTATTTAATGTTCCTAATTATGTCAGGTGAAGAATACAATGCGTGCAGTTCTGTGTTGTGTAACTTTCTCCATTCTCCTGTAACTTCATCCCTCTTAGCCCAAATATTTTCCTAAGCACCTTATTCTCAAACACCCTTAACCTATGTTCCTCTCTCAAAGTGAGAGTCCAAGTTTCACAACCATAAAGAACAACCGGTAATATAACTGTTTTATAAATTCTAACTTTCAGATTTTTTGACAGCAGAGTAGATGACAAAAGCTTCTCAACCGAATAATAACACGCATTTCCCATATTTATTCTGCGTTTAATTTCCTCCCGAATGTCATTTATATTTGTTACTGTTGCTCCAAGATAATTGAATTTTTCCACCTTTTATGTTTCCATTTCGTACAATATTCTGGTCACGAGACATAATCATAAACTTTATCTTTTCGGGATTTACTTCCAAACCTATCGCTTTATTTGCTTCAAATAAAATTTCCGTATTATCCCCAATCATTTGTGGATTTTCTCCTAACATATTCACGTCATCCGCATAGACAAGCAGCTGATGTAACCCATTAAATTCCAAACCCTGTCTGTTATCCTGAACTTTCCTAATGGCATATTCTAGAGAAAAGTTGAAAAGTAAAGGTGATAGTGCATCTCCTTGCTTTAGCTCGCAATGAATTGGAAAAGCATCAGATAGAAACTGGCCTATACGGACTCTGCTGTAAGTTTCACTGAGACACATTTTAATTAATCGAACTAGTTTCTTGGGAATACCAAATTCAATAAAAACATTATATAAAACTTCTCTCTTAACCGAGTCCTGAACAACAGATTCATCTAATTTTAGCGGCCCACAGATATCGAAACTTCTAGACTGAAGCCAATTTCTTTACCCAGAGATCATCTTAGTTTCTTATCGAGCGATGTAAGGTCGAATATACGGAGACAGTAACAAATTGTAATGCCTCATACAAAAAGAAACATTTTTAAGCTGTCCTGCCCACACAGTTAAGGAAACCTCACTCTAGTTATATATGATACCAGAAAGAACTTTCGGATACATGTTCAAAAATAGATAAAATCGATCTTAAGAGAGCACTGGGCAGAAGACATATTACTTGAAGCCATTTTATCTTTTGGCCTAATGGAGAAAGAGAAGTCAGTCTTCTACAAAAACGACCAACATAAACCGGAACAAGCTTTTAGTCTGGCCTTGAAATGCGAAAAAAAGCATTGTTTCCTCCTCCCCTTTCTTGTAAAGAGGACTTGTACGACTCTGCACAAATGGGAAATTCTGTAAAACTCAAATGTACTCCAATCCGTTCTTAATGACCAACAGCATTCGAAAAATTCCTCCCGCTATCACTCAAGAAAATACTAGTGGAAACACTAGTAATGCCCCACTTCGATTATTGTGATTCTCTACTGACTGACCTCAGTGTCAACCAGTCGCAAAGATTACAACGTGTTCATAATTCTTGTGTTCGCTTCGTCTGCGATGTCCGTCGCGCTGACCACATTACCCCATCCTTCCAAACTCTAAACTGGCTACGGCTTAACGAACGTAGAAATTTTCATTCTCTTGTTCTCCTTTTCCAAGTCCTTCACACCTCTACACCTACCTACCTTGCCTCCCGTTTCAGTTACCTGTCATCATATCATAATCTCTTCACACGCACGCAAAATAGCCGCATACTAGCCACACCAACACATAAGACATCATCGTATTCATCATCATACACAATCTCGCTCTCGCGCTTGTGGAATACCCTACCCAGTGACATCAGAGACTGTCGGAATTTAGTAGCAAACTTATTAGGCATTTTCTTACTGCGTAGAGTAGGTTTAATCAATAAAAGAAATGCTTCTCTCTTCTTAACTTTTACAATAAACTGTCTAGCTTTTATTAGTCAGTTAATCTTTTAGTACTTTGATCTTTATTGTATCTGTAAATTGAATATAAATTGTAATTATAATTGTAATTGTATTCTTAATATTGTAGTTGTAATCCTCTGGTAGAGGGGAAGAGAAGGCCTGATGGTCTTATCTCAGCCAGGTTAAATAAATAAATAAATAAACAAATAAATAAATAAATAAATAAATAAATAAATAAATAAATAAATAAATAAATAAATAAATAAATAAATAAATAAATAAAAATGTTCGTTTCGCCCTTCATTCAGACTGAATGGAAGAAAGGTATGAAATTATATTAAAGGTTTAAAAATGTCCAAACCATTTCGTTTCGCGTTCAGGTAGGACATTTTTATTCCAAGATACATAGTCAAGATTAAGCAAAATAAATTGTAACATTTTCATATTGTGATCATGTCAGTCACCGGCCTAGGAGTAATCTTTGAAGTCTTGCAGTTGTTTGAGCGACTTTTTCTAAAACTGATTCCATTGATCACGTAATCAGTACAAACAGTTGCTTTTTCACCATAAATATGGGTATGAAAATTTGGTACTTAAAATATACAGAAAACAGTTCTTTTTCAAATTTGTGCATATTTTTTCTCAGTCGCTGACAAAACTTTTGAATCCATAACGAATATATCCCATTGACTACGCCATGTTCTAATAGAAGACCTCCCCGGACATAATTTCAGGGGGATGCAAAATTGAACTGTAAAGAATCAAGTTGCTAGAAGTCATGTGATGTGTAATAATATAATTGTTGCGACTACTTCGTTTATATGACGTCATTCCATTTTCGACCAATGAAGTGTAATGAAATTTTGAATTCCAACCAATCACAGTCACACTTTGCGATAATTTTTGCAGCTAGATTTATCGCTATCAATTTATCGCATGGTCGTTCTTTTGTTTAGTCGTTGTCGCCAACTGTTTCCCCGTAAATTGATGATCATGAATACGTTAAGATGCAACTACACGGTTAAACTTTTCTTTCAACGTTAAAGCAAAGAATGAAAGATTGATATTTAATATTAATTAATATATTTACGCAATGAAGACGACGTTCAAAACGGCGCACCATGTAGACACAAAATCTTCATGCATCTTAATTGAACGTACCTTTTAAACTTGATTTTTTCAATATTCTTCCCAGATTGCACACATACGCGATTGGAATATTGAAATGTGTAGATGCAGCTTTAGTTCCGTTACACACTACAGCGAGAATGCGTTTGTCGAGCTATAAAAAATGCTTTCCTGTAGCACGAGTAACGGTCGAAATAAGGCACAGCTGACATTGGTCCTGCTCCCACAGGTAACTTAACCTATAATTGTAGCCTATAAGATTTGTATTTTGTGAATGAAATTTAACAATTAACAGAAAGTCATATGTTCAAATTTATGTAACATCATCGCATATCAAACACAAAGTCCTTGTATAGTAATATATGCAAGTTCTTTGATCAAAGTGCCTTCCGTATGGCGTAATAAAATTCGTGTTTTAATTAGGGCCATCTATACAGAGATGGCTTCACTGTGTATAGGTCGCGCCAGGGATTTTGGCAGATGGATTTTCTTTATGTGAACTGGAGAGCGAGTCCTCACCGCTGCAAGATCGGCTGTTATCTCTGTCGCAGTGGAATGGGTAGGACATAAGAGTAAACATGCACGCCCGAGTATTTGTGCACTCTGGACAGTCACCTCCAAAAACTAAACAAATATTACAGTAGTCTATATGTGTCTTTGGTATTCCCAAGAAACTTGTTCGATTAATTAAAATGTGTCTCAATGAAACTTACAACAGAGTCGTATAGGCCAGTTTCTATCTGATGCTTTTCGAATTCACTGCGGGCTAAAGCAAGGAGATGCACTATCACCTTTACTTTTTAACTTCGCTCTAGAGTATGCCATTTGGAAAGTTCAGGATAATAGAGAGGGTTTGGAACTGAACGGGTTACATCAGCTTTTTGTCTATGCGGATGACGTGAATATGTTAGGAAAAACTCCACAAACGATTAGGGAAAACACGGAAATTTTACTTGGAGCAAGTAAAGCGATAGGTTTGGTAGTAAATCCCGAAAAGACAAAGCATATGATTATGTCTCGTGACCAGAATATTGTACGAAATGGAAATATAATCTGTTTTATATATATATATATATATATATATATATATATATATATATATATATATATATAGGAAATATGTTAATCCTTAGTCAATAGATAAGACTGAGTTTTACGAAATACGAACATTAAGGGATGGAAAATGGGAGGCAGTAATGATCAAAATAATTATACAGATTTATTTTTCTAACCAGCAGACGTGCAGCCTTTAAATTTAAAACAAAGATTCACTCATAAAATTGGGTTAGACTATTCATCTCATAGAATTGTTTCTAAAATGTATAAGGAAAGTAAAAAAATTCAATGTCATGTAGGCTACTCCGAGCAGAGAGGAGACGACGATTTTAAAAATTCACTAAACTATATTTAACTAGAGACGTAAAATTTAAAATGAAGGTTACTCTCTACAATATTGGTTAAACATTCTTAGATTTTTTAAATACCATATCCTAAGGTACTGATGAAAAGGCAGAAGGGAGTGAGAAATCTCATGTCATCCGATCTCGATGAAAGTCGATATCTGGGGATCTTTGCGATCACAGAATACGAATAAGGTATTATTTAGTCCGACTTTGTCCCTAAAGTGGTGGAGTGGGACAAAAATGGGTGAAAAATTAAATTAGATATCTTAGGGGTTTTCGAGACGAAAATTACGAATAATACAATTTGTGCGAATTCAATATGGCAGTTTCAGTACTATGAATTATATTTAAAAAATTAAACATCGGATATCGCACAGGTAACACATGTACAGTATTTAAGGGGTATGCAACACCTTTTGATAGTAGGCCTATACATTTAGTAAAATCCAAAGTGTAATTTCTACATATTCTGAATGAATGTTGTGCTGGAATTTAATATAGTCATCAGCCAATACCTCTAGATTAATAAACAACTTTTTAGAATCCATAAAATACAGTATTTATTGTGAATGGTAATTATATTTTTCAATTGGTGCAATTTGTGCAGGGAAAATTGGTTTCTCCGATATTTTGTACGATTTCGAATGTTTTAAAATGCTTTCTTCTCTGTTCTATTCACAATGTGTGTTTGAAGAAATTATTGCCCTTGTAATATCCATTACAATCCTATTTATTATACTCTTATATAAATCTAACTTCCGCAGCTTGCAATTTTACCCAATTAACCAAATTATATTTTGATTATTAAGAAGAATCGTAATTTTATTAACTTGAATTGTCGCACCACTAGTGGACGATCCCTAGATTATTACTGGACAGATCTTGTATATTGATCTGGTAAAGGTAGGAGATATATATATATATATATATATATATATATATATATATATATGCGCAATGCAATGCTTTTTCCTTTTAATTAAGAATTAATTTAATTTAGAAAATGTAGGAGACGTATTGTAAAATCATTGCGAACGGAAGTAATTTACATTTATTAAAGGTATTCTGTGAGTAGGACTGTACCGTGGTGTGTTTCATAATAAGGATAATTGATACGAGCTGCTGTTATGAAAATATGAACGACTCAGAATGTTATCGCATCTCATTCTCGCAGCTTACACAAACAATATTGGCTCGCCTACTGGAAATGTCATCGAGGTCATCTGCCAAAATCGGTGCCTCCGACAACATGTCTCGCTGTGAATACATAAGCATTGGTATATAGCTGTCCCCACACAGTTCTTAGTTTCTCGGTGTAATGTATCGATGAAGTACTAAATAAAGTGCGAAATTCTACTTTCACATCTACTTCTTCATCTTCTAATTCCATGTCCATGTAGGCTATCTGAAAAAAATTACTTCCTTCATTCAGATTTGATAACTGCGTTTTCAACAATTCTTCATTTAATTAATGTATTAATCAGATTACGCTGCTTGTCTATGCGGATGACGTGAATATGTTAGGAGAAAATCCACAAACAATTAGGGAAAACACGGGAATTTTACTGGAAGCAAGTAAAGAGATAGGTTTGGAAGTAAATCCCGAAAAGACGAAGTATATGATTATGTCTCGTGACCAGAATTTTGTACGAAATGGAAATATAAAAATTGGAAATTTATCTTTTGAAGAGGTGGAGAAGTTCAAATATCTTGGACCAACAGTAACAAATATAAATGATATTCGGGAGGAAATTAAACACAGAATAAATATGGTAAATGTGTGTTATTATTCGGTTGAGAAGCTTTTATCATCCATTCTGCTGTCAAAAAATCTGAAAGTTAGAAGTTATAAAACCATTATATTACCGGTGGTTCTTTATGGTTGTGAAACTTGGACTCTTACTTTGAGAGAGGAACATAGGTTAAGGGTGTTTGAGAATAAGATGCTTAGGAAAATATTTGGGGCTAAGAGGGATGAAGTTACAGGAGAATGGAGAAAGTTACACAACACAGAATTGCACGCATTGTATTCTTCACCTGGCATAATTAGGAACATTAAATCCAGACGTTTGAGATGGGCAAGGCATGTAGCACGTATGGGCGAATCCAGAAATGCATACGGAGCGTTAGTTGGGAGGCCGGAGGGAAAAAGACCTTTGGGAATGCCGAGACGTAGATGGGAGGATAATATTAAAATTAATTTGAGGGAGATGGGATATGATGATAGAGACTGGATTAACCTTGCTCATGATAGGGACCAATGGCGGGCTTATGTGAGGGCAGTAATGAAACTCCGGGTTCCTTAAAAGCCAGTAAGTAAGTAAGTATTAATCAGGTTACTGTAACTTAATTATATTATAATATTTTAAATTATATTATGATTTCAACAGATAATGAAAATGTAATTATGTTATAATAATAAGAGAAAAGTGCAGTACATGTAATTAACATTGTTAAACCTGTATTTCGCTTTTCCCAATTGGCATTACTGAATAATAACGTCGAATTTCTTTATTGCAGTAATCGATATTCATCTATTTCAACTTCAGAATGTCTGAATAGGTTAAGTATTCGTAAATATACAACATTTTGTGATCGAATTTTAGGGATATATTATTTACATTTTTATTTTATTCACGAAATAGTCCTAATAAATGAGGGGCTTAGAACAAAAAGCAGGTAAGTTATATTATTAAAAAAAATGAGGTAAGTGCGTGTTGTGATAGCCCAAAAGGATGTTTCTTTGGGATAAAATCAGGTAAGTGATCACACTGTGCAGTCCTGCTATATGGGCATCATTTCACCAGACTTGTGTATAATATTCCATTGCATGTAGAACTTTAACTCTAATTTCCTCAAAACTAGGTTTGCGTCACTTACCTGCTTTTTGTTCTAAGCCCCTCAAATGTCACTCGAGGTCTGAGATTTCCCAGATAAATCTCAGACCTCTCGTGACATTACTACAGATAAATAGTGTGCCAGAGAGCATGTTTCAGAGATGATAGATACACCTGATGACAACGAGGTAGGTAACAGTGAAGAACTGTTGGAGTGACGACTCGGAAAGTGTGCTCACCCATCTTCGTCCACCAGAAACTATTCGCACTCACCGAGATTTGAAACCGGATTCCTAGCATGGAAAACTGATACATTGGGCAAAGAACTAACGGCAAGCTAGTAGGAATTCGTAACTGTAAAATGAAATACGTACGATCATGCATTGTTATGGTAACATTTATATTATGTTGTTAAAAAGCGAGCCAGAAAAATAACACTTGGAAACAGTTTTAAAACAGAACGTTGCATTACTGTAGATGAAAAATACGATCATATTCACAGAAAAGAAATTAAACCGACGAAACCATGTGGGATGTGGAGATACAGATCAGCTGTTGCATTCATAACAGTGCTACCAACTGTGTTGACGCAAGTTGCAAGTGTTTGTAACACGTGTGACATAAAAAGAAAGTAAAGATAATTCGTATTGTACTGCACTGTGTATAAAAAAATTACAGCTGTTAGTTTTAACGGTTACAACTTACTCATAAAAAAAGTTATAACAGTCATGTGAAGCGTCGCCTAGCAACAATGCAAATCAGGAGTAACGTGTCTTTCGCCAGATGGCATCACAGGAGGCCCTGAACACGTTCGGTGTGAAGGAGCAAACCGCATTCAGAAAGCCACGACGCCGTGGTGCTCTATTACCTGAGAAGCGGCTGCATTCAGTCTGACCACAACACTTGAGGTCGCATTACTGCATAATCTGAAGGGCGGTACCCATATTAAATGCCAGCACTCATCAGAATTCGATTACACTGAAGTCCAAGCGGCAGTTTTTCCGCCTGGTGCAATGCTAACCATACCACTCCAGATACCAGCTCGCGTTGCAGAAGGAAAATCCTGCAAGTATCTGGTAACACGCTCGTACAATTGCCCAACATGACAACTAATGCTATGGTTTCGTTTGCATCATTGTGAGCAATTATGAGGAAGAAAAGGACACTCTAATCTGTTATGTTTAAACAGCTGTTTCTTGGAAACCATTGAGAATAAGAATTTTATGAATAATTTCAAGGGAAAAATTGTTCCGGGGCGGGGTATCGATCCCGGGACCTCTGGTTGTACGTACCAGCGCTCTCCCAACTGAGCTACCCGGGAACTCCACCCGATACCGTCTCAACTTTTCCCTTTATATCCACATAACTCGCGTGGGCTGACGAAACGCCAGAGACCCACATCGAGTGCACACAAACTTTGTGTGACTTGGAATTGTCGTTTTCTGTTAACGTACCCAGTGACGTATATATTATGCAAATCTAGTCTTTCAGGTGAAGCTTCAAGGGAAAAATTGTTCCGGGGCCGGGTATCGATCCCGGGACCTCTGGTTGAACGTCCAATTGAAACGTTGAAACGTTGAAATTATTCAAATCTGCTTTACAGGAAGCTTCACCTGAAAGACTAGATTTGCAAGAATTTTATCTTTTTTCCTTTAAAATCACCGATACTATTTCTCCTCAACGTATGGTTCTTTTATCCTGAATCACCCTGTATAAAAATATGAACAATAGGGGAACCAATTAAAAATTATTACTTATAAACCAATATTTCTTAGGAGCTACTGAAAAATGTTTTAAATGTTTCTATAAAAACCATAATCTCATAATTACGATATGAACTCGAAACACTTTCTTAACTCTAATTATTAGATAATGCTGACAATGATGAATTAATAATAATAATAATAATAATAATAATAATAATAATAATAATAATAATAATAATAACACTAATAATAATTATTATTAGAGAAGTTTTATATGATATTCTTATTGAATTTGGTATTCCCAAGAAACTAGTTCGATTAATTAACATGTGTCTCAGTGAAACATACAGCAGAGTTCGTATAGGCCAGTTTCTATCTGATGCTTTTCCAATTCACTCCTGGCTAAAGCAAGGAGATGCACTATCACCTTTACTTTTTAACTTTGCTCTAGAGTATGCCATTAGGAAAGTCCACGATAACAGAGAGGGTTTGGAATTGAACGGGTTACATCAGCTGCTTGTCTATGCGGATGACGTGAATATGTTTGGAGTAAATCCACAAACGATTAGGGAACACACGGGAATTTTACTAAAAGCAAGTAAAGAGATAGGTTTGGAAGTAAATCCCGAAAAGACAAAGTATATGATTATGTCTCGTGAAGAGAATATTGTACGAAATGGAAATATAAAAATTGGAAATTTATCTTTTGAAGAGGTGCAGAAGTTCAAATACCTGGGAGCAACAGTAAAAAATATAAATGATACGGGGAGGATTAAACACAGAATAAATATGGGAAATGCCTGTTATTATTCGGTTGAGAAGCTTTTATCATCCAGTCTGCTGTCAAAAAATCTCAAAGTTAGAATTTATAAAACAGTTATACTACCGGTTGTTCTTTATGGTTGTGAAACTTGGACTCTCACTTTGAGAGAGGAACATAGGTTTGAGAATAAGGTGCTTAGGAAAATATTTGGGGCTAAGAGGGATGAAGTTACAGGAGAATGGAGAAAGTTACACAACACAGAACTGCACGCATTTTATTCTTCACCTGGCATAATTAGGAACATTAAATCCAGACGTTTGAGATGGGCAGGGCATGTAGAACGTATGGGCGAAATCCAGAAATGCATATAGAGTGTTAGTTGGGAGGCCGGAGGGAAAAAGACCTTTAGAGAGGCCGAGACGTAGATGGGAAGATAATATTAAAATGGATTTGAGGGAGATGGGATATGATGATAGAGAATAGATTAATCTTGCTCAGGATAGGGACCAATGGCGGGCTTATGTGAGGGCGGCAATGAACCTCCGGGTTCCTTAAAAGCCAGTAAGTAAGTAAGAATCTTATAATATGTCTTCGTAATGCCATATTTGAAAAAGTTGCCAATATGAAGTATAAAATTTTAAACCTGTAGCTATAGTGAAATATGTTTGCACACATTCAAGGCAGTTTCCTGTTACGTAGAGCCGATAGCCAGCATATAAGCCCATTCACAACTGTCAAGGAAGTGGCCATATCGTGACATAACTGTGCCATCCATATCAAGAACTCCAATTGTCGGGGAGGAGGTGAGTCATCTTGCATTCTACCGTGGCCGTTGCTCCTGGCAACACGACTGACTGCCATATCTGTTGGACGCTGCAATGGTATGACAGGGAGCTATTACCTTATCAGTGGTGCTGAATTAACTTCAGAATGCTTTATTATAGCACTACAGGGTGTAACAAGAAATCACGGTCAAATATCTGGAGTGTCAGCCAAGGACAATTACCTTAATAAACAAGTTCTAGTTACATCCGTATTCCCAAAACCTGTACAGACACAATAGTAATATGCGTTACAAGAGCGGTATGTTGAAGTTTTCATGTTCGAGGAAAAGTTTGAAAAAGCGAAACGTAGTTGAGCTTTTTAATTTCTGAGAATTGAAAGAAAATATACCGCTCGTGTATCGTACATTATTTTGTGCGAAGATCGTTTATTACATACCTGAAAGAGGAATTTCTAATTAGTTCCAATGAAATCTCCATGTAGTTTTCTGTTTAATGACGGCAACTTCGGAACACCAAAATATCTTTCTTCAACATTGTTGCTTTAAAATGTTTTCTGTGTTTACTATACTCCAGCAGGCCGTGATATACGTCTGTCTTTTTTCCCCCCAGTCCATAAATGCGAACTTAAAACAAACGGTAGGGTTATGTAATGATTTATTTTTCATTTTAATATTTTAACAATATTATTTATATAACATATTGCAGTAATAACATCGGCATCTGGAATCTTGTTGATTTTTTCACGGTTTCCTTAATGTTACTTGTATCAGGAATGCAATAAGTTTCGTGGAGTAGTAGACTTTACTTAATTTTTGCAAATATTTAAAAACAATAATTAACATTGCAATTTAGGTGAAATTGCAGTGGTAAGTTTCCAATTTATAATTATTACTATGTTAAATGTCTCTAAAAATAATATGTTAAAAGCCTAAAGCAGTAAAATGAATGTCGCGCTTAAGCGGTAAGAAGAGGGAAATTGTTATGTGTGTTACGTTGGGAATACTGAATGTGGTATTTCACGCTTACCGCGTATTGGTTCTGTGCGGAAAACAAGCAAATACGCACGATCTCGCAAAAATAATATTGTTAAAATATTAAAATGAAAAATAAATCATTACATAACCTTACCGTTTGTTTTAAGTTCGCATTTATAGACTGGGGGGAAAAAAGACAGACGTATATCACGGCCTTCTGGAGTATAGTAAACACAGAAAACATTTTATAGCAACAATGTTGAAGAAAGATATTTCTGTGTTCCGAAGTTGCCGTCATTAAACAGAAACCAACATGGAGATTTCATTGCAACTAATTAGAAATTCGTCTTTCAGGTATGTAATAAACGAACTTCGCACAAAATAATGTACGATACACGAGCGGTATGTTTGTTTTCATGCTCTCGGAAATTAAAAAAGCTCAACTACGTTTCGCTTTTTCAATTTTTCCTCGACCATGAAAACGTCAACATACCGCTCTTGTAACGCATATTACTAATACATAACATATTGCAGTAATAACTTCGGCATCTGGAATCTTGTTGATTTTTTCACGGCTTCCTTAATGTTACTTGCATCACGAATCCAGTAACTTTAGTGGAGTTGTAGAGTTTACTTAATTTTTGCAAATATTTAAAAACAATAATTAACAGTGCAATTTAGGTGAAATTGCAGTGGCAAGTTTCCAATTTATAATTATTACTATATTGAACGTCTCTAAAAATAATGTTAGAAGCCTAAAGCAGTAAAATCAATATGTCACTTAAGCGGTAAGAAGAGGGAAATTGTTATGTGTGTTAGGTTGGGAATACTGAATGTGGAATTTTAGACTTACCGCGGATTGGTTTTGTGCGGAAACCAAGCAAATACGCACGATCTCGCACAAAAGGCTTTTAAACTCATAAAAAATGTGACGGTACAAAAATACACATTACTTCCAGATTTTCACAAAAATACTATGAATTTCTTCAACAATAGCTTCTTGAAAAGCATAAATTAATTGCTGATCTCTCTATGAGTAAGTGCTGCAAATTTTAGGGAAACAAAACAGGATCTATTACTCAACCAAGGTTCAGATTCAATGCCCTTAAAATTGGTAATTTTTTTCATTTTTAAAATAAAACATTACAATATTTAATTTTAAAGCCTTAAGGCTGGTTCACAATAAACCGGAAACGAGAATCGGAACGAAAACGAAAACGGTAAAATTGTTAAAATATGTACATTTAAATGTGAGCATCCACAATTAACGAAAAGCTTGCCGGAGCCCGGGATCGGGAACGGAGAGTTGGCCAAGTTTCAACTTTGGCGTTCACGTTTCCGATCACAGCCCACTAGATTCACTCTATTGCCATCTAAAAGCTATTTTGTCGTCGTATATTTTGTAGCAAGAAGACCGTGACATAACCTATGCATTATTTTGTTCTGTGCTATGCATCATGGAGCAAGTTTTATTTGATGGGATTCTAATACTGAGTGTTGAGGAAAATCCTCACGTTTACGATAAGCGGCGCGCCTCGTATAAAGATGAGAAAATGAAGGAGAATACGTGGCTTTCAATAACTGCATCTTTGAACACCGATCGTAAGTGAATCATATTTTATTACTGTATTGGTTGTATTACACACTACATATTCATGCTTCAATTCAATAACTACTGTTGTATTCATTTTTATTCTATTACAAATGTTTCTTCTCTAATTATTTTACGTTATGGTAGACTTAAAATAGGTTGTGATAATAAAGATGTATGGGCATATTTATAGTACCGTACCTAATGAAATGTTTCAGTTGAAATTTCGAAGTTGGTTAACCTGTGTTTATGTTGGCTGCCTTGTAATCATGAGAGAACGCCATTGGTCAATTATACACAAATAACATCAGAATGCGTCATATCGACTTTACATATCGTTATTGACATACATATCGATATGCATATAGTCGTCTATGTTCTCGGTTTATTGTGAATAAAAAATTTTCATATTCACGTCCTCTGCTTCTCGTTTTCATTCTGGTTCTCGTTCCCGGTTTATTGCGAACCAGCCTTTATCTATGTCTTTCACTAATAATAAAGAAATATTTCTGAAAAAGACTTTTTCATTGGAATTCCCAGTTTGCCCGCAATGGCTGAACTTCATGGCTATTCTTGGGTGTTCGTCTTGGAAAACATCGGATGAAGAAAACGAAACATTTCGTGGATCCTCGATGAGGTTAATCTGCCAATTAGTGGCCACCTTCTTAAATATTTCTTAATGTGTATGTTTCCATTTATCTATGGTTTATCCATTTCTATGGCAACAAATTTTTGCGAGCAGGTGTGTAAACTGATCACGTACAAGATGAAACAATCACGTGATAATCAATATCATGAATTGGCAGTGAAAGTTATTTTCCTTTTTTGTCGTGCGAAATGAATCCCGTACCGTAACAACAAGATGGATAACAATAGAAAATCGGTGGGTTCTTCCCAGAGACAAGACAGAGATGGATTTTAGTCTCTCTGCTGAGCAGGTTGCGCAAATTAAAAGTTGGCGGTCAAGGGCGAGGAAGCATACGACGTTACTCGACAGTTTTATAAGAAAGGCCCAAACCTGTGACATTACACGGCTCTACCCGGCGGCCATTAGCGACTGCTCCCATATTAAATCTTCGTGGGCGAGGTACAATCCGCACGAACAACGCTTTCTATGTTTGTTATTACCACCAATAATTATTTTCACCTGCAGAAAGTCTGTATCTTTGTAACTGATTGGTTACTATTCTCGCTATTTTCTCCGCCGCGTCTGTATCTGAAGTTCTAGCGCGCTGGCCTTTCATCCAGGCGACCCGGGTTCGAACACCATAGGGCAGGAACGGCAACAGGTTTCGATTTTCCACTCATACAAAATTTTTCTAAAAATATAGTTTTTGCGAGATTTTAAGCTATATAATCATGAATATAAACCACAAATCCCATCCGATTTCTCTAGTTTCTTAAAAAAAAATGTCAAATTCGTGTGTACGCATGCAATTCAATCCAAAGATTCATGTTCGCGTCCAGAAATATATGTGTTTGTTAGTGTATCGTAAAAAGTTGAAAAATCGTCGTTTCTCGAGCTAGAAATGCGTTTTTTTTTTGTATATACATTAATAAAACCTACAAATTCCAACCGATTGCGCTAATTCTTTCAGAATGAGTCTATTATTCATATTGAAACAGCATTTTATCACTTGTTTCGATTTTCCACTCATACAAAATTTTTCTAAAAACTTTGTTTTTGCGAGATTTTAAGCTATATAATCATGAATATAAACTACAAATCCCATCCGATTTCTCTAGTTTCTTTAAAAATGTCAAATTTCGTGTGTAAGAACGCAATTCAATCCAAAGATTCATGTTCATGTCCAGAAATATATGTGTTTGTTAGTGTTTTTATCGTAAAAAGTGGAAAATCGTCGTTTCCAGAAATATATGTGTTTGTTAGTGTATCGAGCTAGAAATGCGTTTTTTTTTTTTTTTTGTATATACATTAATAAAACCTACAAATTCCAACCGATTGTGCTAATTCTTTCAGAATGAGTCTATTATTCATATTGAAACAGCATTTTATCA
>JAJSOF020000036.1:4857423-4919068 GCA_025594305.2 Periplaneta americana | reverse complement strand
ATATAATTATTTCCTGGTCCTATATTTCTGTTTCTATTTTCTTCATGAATATTTTGTCAATTATTTGGACTGAGAGACATCTATCGACGCAAAGAAAGTAAAATTATGACATTTAGTTTTGAGTTATGATTTTAATGAAATATTTTGTTACTGTAAAAATGCTACATTTATAATGACGGAATAATTTATTCATGCTAAACCAACATGTTTATTGTAGTGATGATTTTTTCAAGCAATTTGAGAAGTGTGAGAACACATTGGCAGCAGATAGAAAAATTTAAAAATTTTATTTTCGTTTTATAATTTTTGCATATTTTTCCAAAATAAGGAAAATAATAGTAGAAATAACGTTAAGTAAAGGCATTCATAGCTTCACTGTGGAATGAGCTAACGTAACCGGACCTACGCCAATCGAAAGTATGTTTCGCGCTCAGTAGATGGCATATAGTTCATTTTTGAAGTTTAACTTCCGTTCACGTGGGGAATCGCCATTTTGCACAGTTTGTTTTATACAAGAAAGTGGTCTTACTGGAATTGTGAATATGGGGAAAAAAGTGTGTCTGAAGCTTTGAAATGGCAAATAATTGGTATGAGGAGGTGCGGTAGGACTCACAGAGAAATTGCAGCACAATTGGCAGTAAGTAAAACCTGTGTGACAAACACAATAAAAAATTTGATGAGGAAGGTGCAGTGACTGATAAACAGCGTAGTGGCCGGCCCAGGGCAACCTCTATACGCGATGACAGGCAGATTTCCAGGATCTCAAAAATGAACCGTAAGACTTCTATTCGTGCAATAAAAAGAGAATTTGAAGATTCCACACAAAAACAGGTGTCAACAATGACAATTTCTCGTCGGCTAAGGGAATTTGGAATGTATTCTTACATGCCGCTTTTAAAACCACTATTGAGCACTAAAAATAAGCAGAACAGAAAAATTTGGTGCCGAAGCAAGAGAAACCGGTACATGGAACATTGGGGAAGGTTCTGTTTAGCGATGAATCGCGTTTCCAGCTCTACAGTTCCCGAAAAGTCAGGGTTCGAAGGACTCCAACAGAGAAATTTCTCCCTGACTGTCTCGTACCAGCTGTTCAAGGAGGAGGCGGCGCGGTTATGATATGGGGCTGCATGTCAGCTGCAGGCACTGGAATACTGAGATTCATTCAGGGTACAATGAATTCTGAAGAATACATCACTACGATGAGAGAAACATGCTACCATCCGCCCAGATGCTTCACAATGGATATTTTGTCTACCAGCAGGACAACGCACCCTGTCACAAATCTGCAGCAACAATGCAATGGTTTGAAAATGAAGGCATCTCATTGTTGCAGTGGCCAGCCAGGAGCCCGGATTTAAATCCAATCGAAAACCTGTGGAACATCATAGGTGTTCGTGTAGCAGCTCGCCAGCCGAGGAACGTCCACGAACTTCGGGAAAAAATGTCTGAAGTGTGGAATGAAATTACGCCCCAGGAATGCAGAAAATTGATTCTGGGTATGCGTAAGCGTATTACAATGTGCTTGAAGGAAAAAGGTGGTCCCATTGACTACTGAACATTAAACTTTTAGTGAACAATAAGTGAAAATTTGATTTTAATAATTAAAATAAAATTATTTTAATATTATTATTGATTTTAATTAAAGAATGTGAAAATGTGTCCGGTTGTGTCTCATGATTAAAGGGCTCAGTGATTATTATAGACTCTATTTTCATTGACTATTGAAGTGGAAAACGATTTTATTTAATTTTATTTCCAACTTGATTTTCAAATTTTACCTCCAGGTGTACGCATTATGTAGAAGTCTTTAGATACGCCCTTTTACTATAGATAAACGAAAAAACTCTCAGAAGTAGTAAACTATAATACTATGCATACTACAAAATGATTTTTGTCGTGAAAGTGTACATATATGTGTATATATATATTACAATTAAGTGTATCTGATAGGTGGTCTTAAACTTTTGTTAAGTACTGTAAAATAGGTTGTGATAATAAAGATGCATGGGCATATTTATAGTACCGTACCTAATGAAATGTTTCAGTTGAAATTTCGAAGTTGGTTAACCTGTGTTTATGTTGGCTGCCTTGTAATCATGAGAGAACGCCATTGGTCAATTATACACAAATAACATCAGAATGCGTCATATCGACTTTACATATCGTTATTGACATACATATCGATATGCATATAGTCGTCTATGTTCTCGGTTTATTGTGAATCAAAAATTTTCATATTCACGTCCTCTGCTTCTCGTTTTCATTCTGGTTCTCGTTCCCGGTTTATTGCGAACCAGCCTTTATCTATGTCTTTCACTAATAATAAAGAAATATTTCTGAAAAAGACTTTGTCATTGGAATTCCCAGTTTGCCCGCAATGGCTGAACTTCATGGCTATTCTTGGGTGTTCGTCTTGGAAAACATCGGATGAAGAAAACGAAACATTTCGTG
The DNA here is from genome assembly GCA_025594305.2 of Periplaneta americana. Lineage (NCBI taxonomy): Eukaryota > Metazoa > Arthropoda > Insecta > Blattodea > Blattidae > Periplaneta > Periplaneta americana. Next base: position 4,916,617 of record JAJSOF020000036.1, on the reverse strand, counting down.
GATCCTCGATGAGGTTAATCTGCCAATTAGTGGCCACCTTCTTAAATACATACTAGGTTCAAAAGTTCCCGGAATTTGCTAGCATCATAGAAACAACGTACCTTAAACACTATTCTACAGCATTTCCTTCAAAATAGTTGAATTCCGCAACAACACACTTTTGCCAACGCGTGTAGAGTTCCTGGAAGCAGGCCTGGAAGCCATTTTGTGAAACCCGTCTTAGTGCTCTCGTCGCGTTTGCGATAACCTCTTCAGCATTGAATCTCCGTCCTTTCAGATGACTTTTCAGACGGGGAAACAGAAAGTAATCAGGTGGTGAGAGATCAGGAGAGTATGGTGGGTGATCCAAAGCAGTTATGTTGTGCCTGGCAAGAAAATTCTTTACAATAATTGCGCGATGAGCAGGTGCATTGTCATGCATAAGGAACCAGTTGTTTTCTACCCACTTTTCTGGACGTTTCCTTCTCACTGCGTCCCAGAGGCGACGGAGGGTTTCTACGTACAATTCTTTCGTTACAGTACGACCTTCTGAATGAACTCATGGTGCATGAGACCCTGAGAGTCGAAGAAAACTTCCAACATAACTTTGCTTTAAGTGTGCTTAAATGCGACAGGCTCATGTCAGTAGATTTACTGGCATATGAAAGAACTCCTGCGGGACAAAATTCCGGCACATCCGGCGATGCTGATATAACCTCTGCAGTTGCGAGCGTCGTTAAATAAAACATAACATTTAAAATAACTTTGCCTTTGGAAGTGTCCCTAGGAAATTATTGCTTCCGAGGAGATGTTTTCGATTTCCACTCAGATGACTGTCGTTTAGGGACTGGGTCGTACAAGTAGCACCAGTTTCATTTTGTTTAAGAAATCACCATCTTCATCAGCCATACTGATCATGTCCCCAGCAAAACACAGAACTTGATGTTTGTACTTCGCTCTGTGGACATAATTACAAAATGCGACGAACAAACGAAACACTATGATAAACAATTGCCTACAACTCAAAACCAATAATTGCCATTATCAACAAACTTTAAGGAAATGACATCATGAATGTTACCAACAAAACAAATGTATAATATCCCTTGTTATATATTAATACGAAAATGGTAGTAAAATTCCGGGAACTTTTTTGAACCTAGTAGTATTTCTTAATGTGTATGTTTCCATTTATCTATGGTTTATCCATTTCTATGGCAACAAATTTTTGTGAGCAGGTGTGTAAACTGATCACGTACAAGATGAAACAATCACGTGATAATCAATATCATGAATTGGCAGTGAAAGTTATTTTCCTTTTTGTCGTGCGAAATGAATCCCGTACCGTAACAACAAGATGGATAACAATAGAAACTCGGTGGGTTCTTCCCAGAGACAAGACAGAGATGGATTTTAGTCTCTCTGCTGAGCAGGTTGCGCAAATTAAAAGTTGGCGGTCAAGGGCGAAGAAGCATGCGACGTTACTCGGCAGTTTTATAAGAAAGGCCCAAACCTGTGACATTACACGGCTCTACCCAGCAACCATTAGCGACTTCTCCCACATTAAATCTTCGTGGGCGAGGTACAATCCGCACGAACAAGGCTTTCTATGTTTGTTATTACCACCAATAATTATTTTCACCTGCAGAAAGTCTGTATCTTTGTAACTGATTGGTTACTATTCTCGCTATTTTCTCCGCCGCGTCTGTATCTGAAGTTCTAGCGCGCTGGCCTTTCATCCAGGCGACCCGGGTTCGAACACCATAGGGCAGGAACGGCAACAGGTTTCGATTTTCCACTCATACAAATTTTTCTAAAAATATAGTTTTTGCGAGATTTTAAGCTATGCAATCATGAATATAAACTACAAATCCCATCCGATTTCTCTAGTTCCTTTAAAAATGTCAAATTCGTGTGTACGCATGCAATTCAATCCAAAGATTCATGTTCGCGTCCAGAAATATATGTGTTTGTTAGTGTATCGTAAAAAGTTGAAAAATCGTCGTTTCTCGAGCTAGAAATGCGTTTTTTTTTTGTATATACATTAATAAAACCTACAAATTCCACCCGATTGTGCTAATTCTTTCAGAATGAGTCTATTATTCATATTGAAACAGCATTTTATCACTTGTTTCGATTTTCCACTCATACAAAATTGTTCTAAAAATTTTGTTTTTGCGAGATTTTAAGCTATATAATCATGAATATAAACTACAAATCCCATCCGAGTTCTCTAATTTCTTTTAAAAATGTCAAATTCGTGTGTACGCACGCAATTCAATCCAAAGATTCATGTTCGCGTCCAGAAATATATGTGTTTGTTAGTGTATCGTAAAAAGTGGAAAAATCGTCGTTTCTCGAGCTAGAAATGCGTTTTTTTGTATATACATTAATAAAACCTACAAATTCCAACCGATTGTGCTAATTCTTTCAGAATGAGTCTATTATTCATACTGAAACAGCATTTTATCACTTGTTTCGATTTTCCACTCATACAAAATTTTTCTAAAAACTTTGTTTTTGCGAGATTTTAAGCTATATAATCATGAATATAAACTACAAATCCCATCCGATTTCTCTAGTTTCTTTAAAAATGTCAAATTCGTGTGTACGCACGCAATTCAATCCAAAGATTCATGTTCGAGTCCAGAAATATATGTGTTTGTTAGTGTATCGTAAAAAGTGGAAAAATCGTCGTTTCTAGAGCTAGAAATGCGTTTTTTTTTTGTATATGCAAGCGGTTCATGGATCAGTTCATGTATGGTTCCTGTACCATCTTATGCGCATGCGCTAGTTGAGCATCTGCTATGGGATTGAAACTGGACTGGACGCTGTTGGAACGCTTTCACTAAATCCAGAGATGCTGTAACTGTGATCATCTTTGCTAAGGACGGGATGCTTATTATTATCGTTTCGCAGCTAATTCTAGTTGCAGAAAATAGAATTTCGATCATTTTCTATAAAAAGATGACGAAAAGTATGGAAGGCAAGAATTCCGCTAATTCAATGACGTGTACTGGGGACTCTCACCTAAAAGTACTTCTTTTTAATCATCAATGTATGTACGTTATTTATTATACTTTTAATCAAAGCTGCATGTTGAAATTGTAATTAACTATTATGGAAATAATCTCCATTCCCTTTCTCGTTGGCGAAAATTTAAATTAAATCTCTAGTTTTATTATTCGTCTGCACTGTCACTTTTCATCTTTAACCTCACTGATGTGAACAGTCGATCATGTCTTTCTTCAGTATCCAGGAGACGTTGGTGAGCTTATGCGCATGCGCGTCTCGCGTACTCTTCCGTACATGCCTCAATCCGCGGACTATTTCTGGCCGTTCCGAACCCGTGTCAAAAGCTTGTTGGAACGCCCGACTGCAGTACATGTTTCCGGTTCAGGACTGGTTCGGATTGTGTTGGAACGCTTTTTCTGTACTGCGCATGCTCACGATAGTTACGGACGGTTCCTGACTGCTGTTGGAACGAACCTATAGTCGCGACGCTGTTATTCCCGGCGTGACTCCTCCTCTTTGCTTACGTCTTAAGAAGTCAAGGCTCTATAAAGGCTAGGTAGGTAGTATCGTTCGCCAGTTTTGTTCTTTCGTTGTCGAGCTACCAGACGAGGGATCTATTTGCCACACCGTTAAACATTATCTTGTCGTAGCTCCTATGATAATAAATCAAACGCACTGTAATTCAGTAAATAATTGAGCGGCAAATAACGTCCTCGTGTGCTTTCTGCGAACGCCAACGAAAGAGCCAAAATGGCGGGCGGTTATATATGTAGTATTTATTCAGCCTTAGGAAATGCTTAACATCTTCAACAGCGAATCACAAGACGCACACGTTTAAATGTAGCCGACCTGCAACATGATTGGCTGCCGGAAATTAGAGCGACGGCACTATAGTAGTAGTCGTCACTCGCTCCATTGATGCCAAGCGTACCTGTCGAGGGAAAGGAGGGTGTGCATGGAAGAAGAGAATCTTCAAACCCTTTTAACCCCGACTGGGAGTGACATTTCTTTTTAGGAATACAAAATGGGGAAATGCCCAATGTATAATATGCAAGAAGCACGGAATGTGCAGAAAACATAATTTAAAACAACACTACGTAAATTTGTAGGTTATGTACTGTCCATGTTTTGTAATACAAATGTTTGTGAAAAGTTTTCTCCACAATGAAGTCAAGTTGAAAGTAAAGATAAAGGATATACAATTAAGAGCTAATTTTCAGTTTGTAGCATTAAACTATTTTAATCCGGATATTGCGAAAATAAATTAAGAAAGAACGAAAGCCCATTCTTCCAGAAAATAAATTCTGAAGATACACAGTCCTTGTTCTTATATTGTTTCTTATTATCACCACTATTATTATCATTATTATTATCATCATTATGATTATTATTATTATTACTTCGTGAGATGAAACCAAAAACTTATATATTAATTACACTTTTACTACGTCACACTACTTTTGACCAATAAAACGGTACGAAAGGACATCTTTCAACCAATCATGGCTGCTTATCGCACAATTTTATCGCGTCCCTAGCATTTGTTTAATTTTATTGCGTCCCTAGCATTTGTTTATTTTTATCACTACCCTAGCATTTGTTTCTTTGTTTGCCAACATTTCAAACTGTTCTGGTCTGGACGTCAAAAACAGAAAATTACAAACCACTCCAGTCGATGTACAGCACTTTCAAATATGACTCGCATTGGCATTCAAGAACAAGAATTAATAAAGAACACTGGTCACATATGAAGAGGACCATTCGGAAATCCTGAATAAGTTCACTTCTTTTACGCACACGTCCAATATAACATCAACTGAACCACCAACCACTAAAACATTCAAATTTGAAAATTGTACTTTCAATAATTGTTTCTTTTTAAATTATTCATGTTTATTTTTATTTCGTCATCGTTAATTAAAACGTTTCTTGTTTATTTCATCATTCCTAATTAAAACTTTTCTAACACTCGTTTATATTATTTAGGATGTGTTTTGTTATAGCTTCTGCTATATGATATTATGGATAGTCACGTATCAGAGATTGTTTAATACTAAGATTTATTGCAAATCATCTGTCAAGTGACGTTGATTACTGGGATCCGGAGGATTGAAGTGGAATACAAATGTTTTAATAAAAATGAAACTGAATCAACAAAGGCTTCTTGACTAGTAACCGTCCACAGAGTTCAATGATGTTTACATAGTTGGCACAACTGATAACAAGAAAACAGCTAATCATAACACACTACTACCATAGCGTAATGTTGAGATGGTACAATAATACATTTGAAGACAGTTGTATTTTCGTAAGCCAATTAATATTTTATTGTATTGGAGTACTTCGTTACTTCTAATCTTTATATACTTTCTTCTAATCGTGTAATAGTCAATTAAATCCCACTCGAGTTTTGATTTTCTCTAGATAAATCAAAACCTCTAGTGAGATTACTGTTGATAAAACAAATATACATTTTCCAGAGGCCAGGGGTAACTACCTAGTTACGGCTCTGGAGTTTACATGAGCCTATGGTCAATGATTCGGCTACTGATTTTTAAGTCAGTAATCTATCGCCAAGTGAACATTAAAAGGTGGAACTCCAATTTTCGACTTCTTCATAAATTTTCGCAATGTACAAGTATATCGATAAACATATTAACAAAAAGATAAATCAATGAAACTTTCCTAAAATACAAACTACTTCCAACTCAAGGAATAAGAGTACTGAATTTTTTCCTTGTGTGTCATACCACAGCATCTTGTTAGAATGCTCTCTGCAAGTCGCTGATATACTTCACACCGAATGTATCTCCACGTAAGGAGACTCAAGATATTTCTTTTCTCCTCTTTTTTTTTTTTTCGACACTGCGAAAATCCCATGGAAGTGTTTGTCTGTCCCAATAGTATACCCAAGACATCTCCGCAAAGAAGCTGACACACATCCATTCGTCTCGTCCAGATCCCTTTCTCTTTCTTGTTGGCTTTCCCTCGCCATTTCCATTTAATGCCTTTCTGCTTTATTTACTTTTTTCTTCCACGTCTCTCATCCTCCAAGAGAATGACATCATCTTTGACACGAGCTTCTAAACACAGAGTACAATCAAGTCAAAACAAAACTTGACCTTCATTGAGAATTACGATACGATTGTCTTAGAAGTAGCAGCATTAGCAGCAGTGTTGCCAACTGGACGGAAATTCAACGTAGCGAACGGGAAAAGAATGACTTTGACAGGTGACGGATTTTCTAGAGGAATTTAGATTTACATCGTCCTTTGACTTTTTTAACTGCTGTCATTTTAAGTGTTTAATTTTTGGGGGATTTTACGTTTTATTTGAACAGTACCGTACCATGTTAAAGAATCTCCTGTTAATTGTTTGAAAACGTATTAAGTCCAACAGTGGACGAAATTAAATTTGTTACTTTGTATTTATTTATCTTCCATGCTGTGAAGTCTGATGGTTCCAAGTAGTCATATTTGTAAACTGTGAAACCAGTACTTCAAAATGGTTTTGTGTAGTGTTTTGAAAACTTGTCCAGTTTACGAGTAATTCAGGTTTTCGTCAGTCGTGTAAAAAAATTGTAAGTTGGATATAATACGATTTGAAACGATGCTCCTCGTTTCAGATTACCTACCTCGTAATCAAGTCGGAGGTTGACGAATTATTATTTTAATCAAGATTGGTAAGTAAATTGTGTTAAAATTTGCTTTTTATTTATATATATATATATAGATATATTGAGTGGGTCTTTTATATTTTGACGGATTCTGACTGATTTCCGGGTGTTAGACTGACGGGGATACAATTTATGCGTTGGCAACACTGATTAGCAGTAGTTCATTTTACGATGTTTCAACAGCTGTTATTCAGTGTCGAAATTAAACGTGGATGACAAATGTTCGACAAATATAATCTAATGTCCAATATCAAGGATACGATTCCTTAACGTGCCATAAATACACAACACGGCTTTACTTTCCTCAAAAACAAAGTCGTTCTAATAATTCTGTCACATTCGGCACGTTTTCAACCCGCGAACCCCAAGTCCAACCACGCTTTCAAAATTGAAAATTATTCAGCGTGGGCGACAAATTGATTACTTATCTTTTGTGAAGCTCTATATTAGCAGCAGGATTCTTTTACGTGCAATATAAACTCTTATGAAGGGAAAAGATATACGAGAGATGAAATTGGACTGCTATAAACAATCGGCGAAAGATTTTTCGAGAAGGCTTTTGACAAAGTGGATTGGAATAAACTTATGGGGATCCTGAAGAAATATTTCCCGATGCCGACATTTATTTCTATTTTATTTTTTTATTTATTTATTCATTTGTTGTTGAACATAACAGCCAAGCCCAATTACAATGTTCACGACTGACAAACAAATTTATAAAACATAAACAAGGAAAAGGAAACATACACTTATTAAAAACTGAAACAATATAGAAATAAGAGAAAGAAAAAAAGAGAAATTGAAATAAGGTGTGGAAGTAGCTTCAAATTAACGAACAACAATATTCTGTAAAATATGATAACAAATAATTCTGTGTCTAGAGAAATTCATATTGAAAATATCAACATTCGGATGAGGATGTAATTTATTGTATAACTGTAACATTTGGAAAACTGGGGAATTTTTGTGGGATTCAGTATTTGTCCTTGGTATGTAAAATAAATTTCGAAATTTCGTTTTAAGCTTAGGGGCATATAATGTTATATGTATAATAAAATAAACCAACATAGTCCAACATATTGTTAATAATTTTATAAAGAAGTTTAAAGATTGACAATTTCGTCGAATTTGCAAACTAGTAAAATGGAAATGTTGAAGCAGTGCAGCATAACTCTCATAGGTAGGATAATCATTATAAAGTCTGTAATATAACCATTTCATAAATTTATTTTAAATTTTTTCTAGTAACAGAATATATTTGTTAGTAGCTGAGTTCCAGATAACAGCAGCATACTCTAATTTCGATCGAACAATGGAATTATACAACATTATTATAGTTTTGACTTTAAATTTACAAGAATTTCTCACAACGAAACCTAGTTGTGAGTTTTGTTAAAGATTCAAACCTTGTCTGCATTTTTACCGAAAGTCATTTCGTAAGTTTTGCGTCCCTTCTTCGAATCAAAATGTAATTGTACTTACAAATGTCAAATGGTGGTTTTAATTCCTCAAAATTTATGGAATTGATAGAAGTACTTTGAGTGCCTAAATCTTGTAATATATGACGATGAAGAGTATTATTATTATTATTATTATTATTATTATTATTATTATTACTAGGCATTTGAAGTCAAGGACAGTAGCAAAATTACATTCTACAGAGATAGAATTCTGGCGGAGATCTGCAAGAGTATCAAGAAAGGACAAAATTAGGAATGTGTACTGTTATGAGAAAAAAAAATTAAAGCACAAGGATCGCTTGTAGACTATATTAAAAGAAAATAATTAAGATGGTTTGGTCATATGAAGAAAATTACATAAGATATATTACCGAAAAAGGTGTATGAATGGATTCCAATGGAGAAACGGAAGCGGGGAAGACCAAAAATTGACATGGACACACCACACGTTTGAGGGCATGTATCACGTACGGGCGAATCGAGAACTGCATATAGAGTGTTAGTTGGGAGATCGGAGGGAAAAATACCTTAGGGGAAGCCGACACGTAGATGGGAGGATAATATTAAAATGGATTTGAGGGAGGTGGGATATGATGATAGAGACTGGATTGATCTTGCTCAGGATAGGAAGCGATGGCGATCTTATGTGAGGACGGCAATGAACCTGCGGGTTCCTTAAAACCCACTTGTAAGTAATAAGTATTATTATTATTATTATTATTATTATTATTATTATTATTTCTAACTTTACCTTTCAATCACAGAGCCTATTAAACAGAAAATAATGGACCAGTACGGAAATGAAAACTGTAAGAGAAATCGAATTAATTGGAAGGCTGTTGCAACACTGTTTTGTCCACACAAATCTCACCAAGTCTGCTCGAAATCAAATTTTGTCCGAGCTTTGGCCCTACCGAAACACCTGTCAGAAATAGGTTCAAGTATTTTCTTTCACTCTGTCATCAAGAATTATATGACTGTTCAATTCTTGGATTAAGAATTACAAAGACAACAAAATAAACATGACCTATTGCATGTACGTTTATCATAGCTGGATCACCTTCCTGTAAAGCATTAACTCGCCGATTTGATGATTATGTCACCAACGAACTTCCTACCCTGTATGAGCTAACAAAGGTCTCCTTCAAACTGTGAAAACCTGCCCGTTCCGGGAAGAAACCTATAAAAGCATGTAATTAAATTGTATAAAGGAAATTTCTCGTTTTACAACTAATCTAATGCATAAACATGAGTCCGGAGCACATCGCGTGACGTGTGTGTCCTTACTGAACCCTGCGCGTCGTTTAATGTACTTCGGAGAGCTACACAACACCCAATAAATCATTTAAATCTTTCAAAATTCGTCTAGCTTTCTGTAACCACCGGCGATACACATTGCAGAGTCATTTTAGAATGCGATTCGTTTCTTGTAAGCTGTACGGTAGCTGAGAAGACTTGAAAGAAATGTCACTGAAGTTGCCATGGATACTTGATGAAAAGAATGATTATATGCAAAATCGTTCTTTTTTTTTTTTTTAAATTCTACGGCCCATAATGATTTAAAATTACGTAAACTACTGAATCAAACTACCTTTATCAGCCCACAATAAACCGGGAACGAGAATCTGAAGAACGGGAAGCGAAGGATGTGAACGTGAAAATATTTTTATTCAGAAAAAACCGAGAACGGAAACGACTATACACATCGATATATGCCAATAACGATATGTAAAGTCGATATTACGCATTCTGATGTTATTTGTGCATAACTGACCAATGGCGTTCTCTCATGAGTACAAGCCAGCCAATATAAATACAGGCTAACCAACTTCAAATGACACAGAATATTTAAGAATTAAGTTCACGTGGTGCTCTGGTCACTTATAAATAATGTAGCATATAATGAACGTGATTCTACTGATTTTTTTAAGTTATCCAGAAATTTATTTTATTTTGTTATTTTACAACGCTGTATCAACATCTAGGTTATTTAGCGTCTGAATGAAATGAAGGTGATAATGCCGGTGAAACGAATCCGGGGTCCAGCACCGAAAGTTATCCAGCATTTGCTCGTATGGGATTGAGGGAAAATCCCGGAAAAAACCTCAACCAGGTAACTTCCCCCGACCGGGATTCGAACCCGGGCCACCTTGTTTCGCGGCCAGACGCGCTGACCGTTACTCCACAGGTGTGGACGTTATCTAGAAATGATTGATAAAGAATGAGTTACATCACGGCCTCCTTGCTACAAAATATACGATGACCAAATAGCTTCATGATAACAGAGTGAGTCTAGTAGGCTGTGATCGGAAACGAGAAGAAACGAGAACGACAAGAGAAAGGGGTAGACCACAAGAATGTTGATTGAATGGGGATCAACGGAGTATGCAGAGAAAAACGTACAGTATGTTAATGCACGTTAACTATTTATACAATTCCAGCTTCTATTAATTTTGTTTAATCATCTCACGATTTGAAAAAGGCAGAAAATTCTGTACCCCAACCGAATCGGCGTAAAGGCTGGTTCACAATAAACCGGGAACGAGAACCAGAATGAAAACGAGAAGCAGAGGACGTGAATATGAAAATTTTTTATTCACAGTAAACCGAGAACGTAGACGATTATGCATATCGATATGCATATCAATAACGATATGTAAAGTCGATATTACGCATGCTGATGTTATTTGTGTATAACTGACCAATGGCGTTCTCTCATGAGTACAAGGCAGCCAACATAAACACAGGTTAACCAACTTTGAAATTTCAACTCAAACATTTCATTAGGTACGGTACTATAAATATGCCCATGCATCTTTATTATCACAACCTATTTTAAGTCTACCATAAAATAATTAGAGAAGAAACATTTGTAATAGAATAAAAATGAACACAACAGTAGTTATTGAATTGAATCATGAATATGTAGTGCGTAATACAACCAATACAGTAATAAAATATGATTCGCTTCCGATCGGTGTTCAAAGATGCAGCGATTGAAAGCCATGTATTCTCCTTCATTTTCTCATCTTTATACGAGGCGCGCCGCTTATCGTAAACGTGAGGATTTTCCTCAACACTCAATATTAGAATCTCATTAAATAAAACTTGCTCCATGATGCACAGCACAGAACAAAATAATGCATAGGTTATGTCACGGTCTTCTTGCTACAAAATATACGACGACAAAATAGCTTTTAGATGGCAATAGAATGCATCTAGTGGGTTGTGATCGGAAACGTGAACGCCAAAGTTGAAACTTGGCCAACTCTCCGTTCTCGATCCCGGGCTCCGGCAAGCTTTTCGTTAATTGTGAATGCTCAAATTTAAATGTACACATTTTAACAATTTTACCGTTTTCGTTTTCGTTCCGATTCTCGTTTCCGCTTTATTGTGAACCAGCCTTAAGAAACGTTTTCATTCCATTTCAGGAAGACCTTATTTTCTCCCGGACTCAATAGTTACCTGTGTGTGACAATCTCTTTTCTCTCCAGGTTGATGAGTTGCGTTAACCACTCATCTCAACACCACGTCAGGCATAAGTAAGTACACAACCTTCGTGATCCTCTCATCCTCCTAAAAACACGATGTGCAATCACTAGTGAGGGCTTAACCTCTGTGAGTCCTACAAATACACAGTACAGTACATTTTGCGCAAAGTATTGAAGAGAAAGTTTCTCCCAGACAACACCGCATGCCAGTGCGTCCTCGTAGTTCATCACCAACCACAGGCCTAGTGCTGACCTGGTCAGTGCGACATACCGTCCTCCTTCAGCTGTGGGAATGTCACAGTCCCGCCGCAAGGTGCTTGTTGTCGTTCCTGAGTTCATCGCCAGAGGAAAATTTCATTACGTTGAAATAACTGCACTGCAGTAGAAATGAGGGTTCATATGTGACCTCCCGTGCAGAGGAAATCATGGGACACTTACGTCCAGTTCATGCTCAACAAGCTGGTATAAATAATTTTCATTTCTATTTACATTTGAGTCCTTCTTTCACCACCGTCACCAATATTAAAGGACACAGTCCGGTTACATAAACATTCAAACTGGCATAATCGGACCATCGGATCTGTGTCCCCGTAAGATATGCGAACTGAACCCTAATTCCTTCTCAGCCTCGGTAATTCATTCTCTCCCTGCATTCCTATTTCTCTCTTTTCTATCCCTCTCTCTTTCTCTCCCCCACTACTCACAATTTTGAGCCTTCTTGCGGGACAGTTTATTTGCACTTGCAGTCCAGTGTTGTCAACTCAACATGAATAATGTAGCACGGAGTGGTGAAAGAAATATTATTAAGCAAGTAATAGCATTTTGCATAAGTCAATCAGCGTCATTAGACCTACTTAAATTAAATTATGAATAAGTAATAATTAACCTTACAGTATTATAAGCAATATTCAAGAGACATGACACTGTTTGACGGAAGTTTGGCAACATCTCCATTCGGCAAGGTTCGTGGCCTGCCATTTGACGTAGTGGGAGAGAAAAGGGTGGAATGGGGTGAGTAGAGGCGTTTACTTTTCCAAGAACGACGACAGCGCTGAAGGGGCATAGATCCTATGGTCCGACAATAAAGCTATGTCTTTCTCGGTTTCTCCATTATGTTTACTTTGGTAAAACGAAAGTAATGGCTTTTATGGAAACAGACCAATTTTGTACTCCTTCTTCTTCTGCTTTTCCCCCTTTATAGGTTTGCAGTTTTCAGTTCCCATCTGTTCCTATCAATCCAGTCTCCTCCTTTCAATTCTCTGACATCCATTATAAATCTGGCATGGTTTTCCACTTCAATATTGGTCCTCCAAGTTTATTCTTTCCTAGTTGTGGCCATAGGAAAATATTTTTGAGCATCTTTCATTCACCATTCTTTGCATATGGTCATACCATTTAAGATTTTGATTTTCCATTATTTTTGTAATAGACTACTGGCTTGTGCAGCAAACACTGCAAACTAAGTCCATAAGAAGTTCGAATAAAAATTGTTCAGATTTATTTTCAATGAAGAATACCAGACATTTTGAAAGTTATTTGCTTCCGTAATAATGAAACATACTCCCTCTGAATGTTTTTTTATGCCAAATGCTTTTTCTTGAACCTATCTACCTTCAGTTTTTGAGTTTCAACGCAAAAACGCAAATAACAATATCAGGACGATAAGTGGATTTTTCATGTGGGAGTAAAGCAATAGCTATTTCAGGTTATTGTGGATTATAGACGAAAGTTAAAAAAATGTCAGGTTTGCTATGCTTTCGAACAATAGACATAGCATCTTGGTATAGCTGCTGCATGTTTCGTGAAATACCTTGAAATGTAGAGGGTAAAATCGTTTTATCTTGCTAAGAGATCTTGCTGAAATGATCCTTTTATCAGTAAGTAATACCTTTTGGTCTTTCCTTAGAAACTGTAATTTTTCCGCTCTCTCGAGTCAAAACTGAAGAGAATGGCACATGTAACTATCTACACCACACCGCCATTAAGTATATGAAAAAGACCCAACCCCACTTGAATAATAACTATAAAAATATTTGATTTTTAATAACAATATTATCTTACGTAAGTTTTATAGAAGATTTATATAGCTGTCACTCAGTAAATTATAGAAATGAAGATATAATTTAAGATATTCTCTACATCTACTTACATAACCTCAAAACGTTTCACTTTCATATCATCAATATAGCATTAATATTATAATTAATGAAAAATAGTCAGATCATGGCATTAACTATAATAATACTTCATTTCTAATAGTAATAATGTCATCAAACCACCTCAAGTTTTGCAGACGTTAATACCCAATACACAGCTGTACTCAGAAAATTACACACCACAGAATCAGACCTGTAAATTATTTTTATTTATTATCTTGAAGTTTTAATAACCAATTTAATTCGAGCTCTAAATATGTCAGAATTCTTGCAGATCATGGCCTTCGTGTAATATTGTTTATTGTAGTGTGTGTTTTGTTTTACGCTGAAATGCAACTTGTTCTCAAAACTGTCGACAGACGGATTTTGTAAATAGGAAAATTATGTTTAAAAATTGACATTTCACTGAAAACTACTATTTTTCTGAAACTTTGCGATCCATGCTTCAGAATGAGGGGTCATTTATTAAAATCCGTTCAGCCGTTTTCCCGTAATTTCCATTACCAGTTCAAATTATACAGGGACATCATTTTATTTTTACTTCAATTTTTATTGTACCTGAGTTTTGGATTGTACTTCACTCCCACCCCTTCTACTAGTAAACTTCCAACCCTTCACGACACAGAGCCGAGGGCGCGTAAGCAGTACTGAGTTACTGAGTATAGTACGTTTCAGAAATATGTTCGCGTTTTCCAGTGACGAAAGAGCTTTCAATATTGAATCATATTTTCGCACAGGTACTGTCGTCCGTTTGTCTACGTCGCATCCCGGTTTCCCCACCTGCTTCTGTTCGCCCCTTTGTAAAGTCCAGTAGCTGGGCTATCTTAGCTCTTTTCTGAAAACATTAATTTCTGTTAGGAATTGGACGTCTACGTAATATTATTCAGGTGTTTAAAATAACTTAAATAAAAGGGCCACCTTAAGTAATTAACTGTCACGTGATTTCCTCCCCCTCTTTCTACAACCATGCGACAAAACCACTTGAACGGACAGTAGATAGCATTTCTGAGTGATTTTATCTTGTCGGATCGGGCAGAAGTGAAGATTGAATTTACAGTACGTAAGGTACTCTTTTATAGAGTAGGTACAGAATTATTTCAAGATGAGTTACTCGTACGAAGGACGAAACTGGTAATTGGAATTAGGTACAATAGTCTATAGTGCGATAATATGCACATTAGAACTGAAGCCTGTATCGAAATGAACGGCCACCATTTTCAAAAATG
This sequence comes from Periplaneta americana, assembly GCA_025594305.2. Classification (NCBI taxonomy): domain Eukaryota; kingdom Metazoa; phylum Arthropoda; class Insecta; order Blattodea; family Blattidae; genus Periplaneta; species Periplaneta americana. Next base: position 4,901,614 of record JAJSOF020000036.1, on the reverse strand, counting down.
TGTTTAAATATCCATATTATGATTATTTTTAAATTTAACTTCATTCTCTATATAGTACGTTAATGTGCTGTAACAGTACAATATACACTGCATAATTAATACTTCCGAATGGATAGTTCAATTCGTGTGTAAAACACTAAGTGTTAATAGAGTACTGTATTTTCATTAAACAAAACCCTAATGAAAATTATCAAACTCAAAATTGCGATATTTCCTAGTTTACATAAATGGATGAACCACTTTTCTTCCCTCCTATACCTAGTAAAGTGATTTGTATTTTACGCCAGTATCATCGAACTCCGTCGTGGAAAGGGTAGCAAACGGTGTTTCCTGTTTCAATCGTTAATAGAAAGGTATAGCCAGGTTAATATTAAAAATGTTAGTAAAAATAAAATGATGTCCCTGTATAATTATATAGATGAGTAACTTCAGACCAACACGTGGCCACACACTGTTAATGAAAAAATTGTCTGTTATTCGAAGCTACGTTATTTGCCAAGCATGAAGTCTAAAATCACATACCAACATTTATGAAAGTAATAACGTTACAGGTTCGAATATTATTTTGTACTTCAGTTGAACATTGCATATTATTTTTTAAACAAACTGCATACCATTCTCGCATAGTTCGAAAATTCCACAACAAGTGATATGACTGTTAATATATTATATTAACTTAGGTGTAAAACTTTATGAGCATAGCAGCAGACTTGACGCAAAGAAACTACACATTCTCAACGACAACACATTCTTCTGCCGATATTGACTAATGTTTAATTTTTTTCACACATGGGATATAGCCATTTCCTACATTTTCCAGCGTTTTCTCGACATGTTTATTCTTAGACTTAATATTGGATAATACTTCCTTGCATGTTCCGATAAACAGTGTTTTATATTATCTTCTGTATACATGACAAACTGTAAGTAATGTCATTAATTTCAGGGGGTTATTCTTTGAGATATTTCAAACAAAAAAGTTTAATACAATTTTGCTCGTTTTTGTTTCCTTTTATATATATATATATATATATATATTTATATATATATGAAACATTTCATAGCGTGTTTTGGGATGTCACTGATTTAATTCCCTATATGCTCAGTCAATTTAAGATACCAGTGTTTATGATGATGAATTATTGAACGAATTTTAGTTTTGTCCTTTAAATGTGCAGAAATTCGATACCAACAAAAGTAACATTGTAAAATTCCTTTTCAAAGCGAAAAGTTGCATTTCTTCGGATCAAATTTCTGCACATTTAAAGGACAAAGCTAAAATTCTTTCAATCATTTATTATCGTAATATACTGCTCTCTTAAATTGACTGAGCATATTGGGAATGAAATCAATAACTTTCCCGGAACATGCTGTGGAATGTTTAATGTAAAACAATATTTATCTCAAAAAGGATGCAATATTAGCAGATATTATAACTTGTCGGACGGTATCGTCTTTCAAAATTAAAATGCAACAGGCATAGCAAATTACATTCGCTCTCAAATGTAATACTCATAAGGAATACTTAATAATTTGAGTTTTTTTTTTCAGACTAGTTTAATGAACTGATTTTCTCTTAATATGTTGAACAGTGATTACATTTCAATATCTAAATAATTGGGCTAATTTTTACTTTATAAATGCTAGTTCTTAGTAATTATCTTTACATTTCTAATGTATACAGATTAACTGGTAACTTAGATAAAATTCAATAACAGTCTTGCACATTATTATTATTATTATTATTATTATTATTATTATTATTATTATTTGTATTAAATGTATATCTTTTTGAGTGGAATAGAAGGCCTTAAGGCCTTAAACCTACCAGCTAAAGTAAAATAAATTATTACTATTAACACGAGCAAAATTGTATTAGACTTTCTTGTTTGAAATATCTCAAAGAATAACCCCCTGAAATTAATGACATTACTTACCGTTCTGTCTGTAGACTATATTTAGACTTATCTGTGAATGTTGAACTAAAGCTTTTCTAATTGTTGTTTTATAAAGGTTATTAAATAAGGTTGTTTGGATCGGCTGAGAAATGATGAAACAGTTTTCGTCCTCGACAGATATTTTAGCGGCTCTATTATTGCCCTTGGTGCACCATCGCAAGAGACCTACATATCACGGAACGATTAATGCAGCAATTATGGAATGTCGATAGGGGAAACGGGAGTACTACGCGATATTCTAACACCAAACGTAGTCTTTGTCCAATACAAAATCCACATGCACTCAACAGGATTCGAACCAGGGTTACCAGCGGGAAGCCGACGCTCTGACCATTTAGGCGCCCTGAGAATTTAATTAAACAGTAGAATCTATAAATTAAGTCCGATATCTCACATTTTGAGACTACGAGAAAAACTGTCTATTTCTAATCTGGAAAACAAAATGTTATATGTAGGCTATGCTTATACTGTACTTCTACACCAGGCATGTCAATTGATGCCCACAGGAGCAAGCGCGCGCTTTAGAGCCCAAAAGAGCCTGAGCGCTTTACAGCGGAAAGGAAAGAGACAGACGAAAGAGGTGGTATATGCCGCTTGATCGAGCTATATTCAGGGATGGCCAACACTGATTCAATAGATAAAGGGAAGAGAACTTATTAAAACTGTATCCATGGTAATTTTTAGATTTGCCTCAGAAGTATAAGTGCATTATAAGAATGTAAGTTTTAATTTTAATGCTCATTTTCCACAAGTTTGATTTTTTTATTCAAAAGAAATATTTACTCAACTTTCCGTATAGAAAAGTAAAATTTTCAGGTATAGGCCTATTTATTTAGTAGCCTTACAGAATGTTTTCGTAAATCTAATATACCGTATATACGTATTACTGAAGATAGTGTATTGGAAATTTTGAAAATATTCGCATGGAAATTGTTTGTAAGGAAATGAATTAACAAAGCAACTACTGTTACATCATAAGCAAAAGATACGTGCCCATGTGTTGTAAAAATGTCAGCTCTATAGCTTCAGCACCTTTCGAGAAAATAATTTAATATTCTGATGATAGGAAGATGCTAACCAATATCACCTTAAAAGCATAATGCGATAAGAATTTTGTTATGGAATATTAGTTATATTTAAAACACATACAGCACCTTGGTAACTTTGCTTGGTACTGTAATATTGTTTTGATTAGTTTATTGATTACTTTTATAAGACTAAAGATACCATCAATATAAATTCCAATTTATCATGTCATACTCAATCTCTTTCTTTGGAATACCACTTTCTTTATGAATGATGTGTTTCATCCACTTAGTACAGTATAGTTGTACTACTATGGAATTTAAGTGAATATTCCTTCTTAACTCTCTATTATGTTATTAAGATTTAAAACACAACTGCAATATTAAGAAATTGGAGTTAGCACTTTTTTACGGACAATATACATAACTAGTGGCTTGTGCAGCAAATACTGCTGCAAACTATGTTCGTTTGACATTCAAATAAAAATTTTTCAGATTTATTTTCAATGAAGAATACTTGTCTTTTTGATAGTTATTTGCTTCCATAATAATGAAACATACTCCCTCTGAATGGATTTTTTTAGGCCAAATACTTTTTCTTGAACCTATCCAACTTCAGTTTTTGAGTTTCAACGCGAAAACGCAAGTATCAATGTCAGGACGATAGCAGTAGCTATTTGAGGTCATTGTGGATTGTAGGCGAAAGTTTAAAAAAATGTCAGGTTTGCTAAGCTTTCGAACAATAGCATTTTCGTATAGCTGCTGCATGTAGAACTTGAAATGTAGAGCGTAAAATCATTTTATCCTACTAAGAGATCCTGCTGAAATGATCTGGAAACTACAAAATTTTCTAGGCCTCTTATTTTATCAGTAAGTAATACCTTTTGATCTTTCCTTAGGAACTGTAATTTTTGCGCTCTCTCGAGCCAATACTGAAGACAATGACACATATCAATATCTACACTACACTGCCATTAAGTATATGAAAAAGACTCAACCCCACTGGGTTAATAAGTATAAAAATATTTGATTTTTAATAACAATATTACTATCTTATTTAAGTTTTGTAGTTATTTATAGCAGCCACTCAGTAAATTATAGAAATGAAGATCTAAATTAAGATATTCTCTATATTTACTTACATAACCACAAAACGTTTCACTTTCATGTCATCAATATAGCATCAATATTATGTACAATTAATAGATGCATCATGATATTAACTATAATAATATTTAATTTCTAATGGTAATAATGTCATCAAACCACCTCAAGTTTCGTAGATTTGAATATCCAATACACAGCTGTACTCAGAAAATTATACACTGCAGAATCAGTTTTTAATAATAAATTGAATTGAGCTCTAAATATGTCGGCAATCCTGCAGGTCATGGCCTTCGTGCAATAGCCTATTGTTTATTGTAGTGTGTGTTTTGTTCTGAAATTCAATCAAGTCGGCCGTGATTGAATAAAATTAGTTCTCAAAACTGACAACAGATGGATTTTGGAAAATAGGAAAATTTAGTAGGAAAATTGACATTTCACTCAAAACTACTACTTTTCCGAAAAACTTTGGATGCCAAGCATGAAAATGAGGGGTCACTCATTAAAATCCGTTCAGCCGTTTTCCCGTAATTTCCATTACCAGTTCAAATTATATATATATATATATATATATATATATATATATATATATATATTAAACAGAAAGAAGCCATATAAAATAACGACATAAAATTTCACGTTCCGTTTGAAGTTTGTACACCACTGTTTTCTTAATCCAACAGGTTGCTTATTCATGTACACAACCCTTCCTCTTTCCATACTTAGCGCTTGATGCCCGCGCACGACGTCAAGTTCAGAAAAATGTGCTTGCTTTGACATCACTGTTCTACACAATAAGTGTGTAAGTTATAGCTTACATGACTTTTGAAAACAGCTGAAGGAAGCTTATACACCGAAGTATCATTCGCAACAAGATAAGAGAGAAAAGAACTGTGTTTTTGTCAAAGGCGTAATGTTAGAGGATAGATATGAGTCATCTTCGTAACGCCAAAACTTTTTATTGAATGACGTAAGGAGAACTAATTGAAATGTAAAAATCCGAACACTTCCAAGACCAACTGAATTAAAACAAATTATAAATCGGAGAAAGAAATTAATTGCAGATCCCATCTGGGTGGGAAGACGCGGTGCTTGACCTGATCCGGTATCACAACTCAATTTGCAAGGAACGACGCTTGGCGCTGGATGACGACAGAGTGCGTATCTCTCCAGTAAATTGCCTTCGGACTACAGCAGAATTTTTCAAAGACTGTTTTCCCCCTCCCCTGCAGTCCTCATCCTACCATCCCAAGCCCCAGTAAAAGGAGCTGGAGCGTTCTAAAGCTGATAGGTGCAAAAGTGAGCTTTTAGGATTACAGGATTTCAACTTCCTGGTTTCTAAGTTCGATTAATAACTTATGAGACTTAACTTTTAAGAGGAATCTTATAATTTATAGCTATTATCGCGTCACGTATAAGGTACAAAATTTACAGTAGATCCATGAGAATATCTGCTTTATGCATTATCAATCTAAATTACTTTCAAGATTTTAAACGTACAGAATAATTTAACCAGAGCTGCAAACATCATCATAATCATCACCGTTATTGCCGTCCATCGAACTAGGCGTTTGTAGATCTGTTTCGGTCCTATCACAGTCTACTATATACAGTCGCGAAGCTCAATATGTACTAAAAATGCAAACAGGGGTAGTTGCCCACCACTAGGATCGCTACTATCGCCTCATCATCGCAGATCTCTCTCCTAGCAGACGACAAAATATGTTACACTTTCGTTGTCGTGTTCTTTTGGAAAAATTAACACCTTCCTTCCTTTATTTAAATATTAAATGCATAAAGTTAATTTATTATTTTAATGAAGTATATTAAATTCCACCATAAACTCGAAGATACCTGCAAGAAATAAGTAATATAATTTTTGTTTGTGCAAAACGAACTGATATTTACTATAATAGCTTCACTCATTCAAGATTATAGCGATAATTAACTATGAAACCAATAAATATTAATTTACATTTCCCTTTACAACAATAATAATGGAAATATGAATTAATGGAGTAACTTACGCGTACCGGTACTTGTAGTGTAGGCTTACGTAGTTAACAAAGTGGGATGAGGTTAAGCAATAATAATCACACCGGAATTGGAAATAAAACGTGATCAATAAATTTTATTGTAACAAACTTTTTCTACGTCTCTAGTAAAGCAACAAATAAAAATAACAACAAAATTAACAGCTATAATTAAAAACATATCCTTTGAAAAAAAAAGTAGGCCTAAGCAATAATAATCCCACCAGAATTGAAAATAAGACGTGATCAATAAATTTCATTAAAACAAACTTAATTTTTCTACGTCTTTAATAAAATAACATAAAAATAATAACAAAATCAATAGCTACAATTAAAAATATATCCTTTGAAAAAAAAAAAGTAGACCTAACCTTTATTTCTCTGGAAATTTAGCAGAACTTTAACCGGTATCTAATGTCCTTTCGGTTAGACTGAAACATTTCATTGTGAAATTTAGGGATATAATGTATTCTAACAGTCACAAAGAGCTTCAAAATTAAGAGTTTTGTTTCTGCACAGCATTCTTGCGGAAACCCAGGAACCTTTCTGAATCTTTCGGAAATCGGACAAAGGATAACTCTGGCCTCTTTCTCTTACTGTTGCTACAATTTATAGCACTACAAACGTCTCCTCCTTGTCCCATATTCCAATTATTATATTTTAGCCATTAACATTTTCATTACAACCAATAATGAACATTTCACAAGCATCAATGTGAAATACGCAACGAGCTAGCACTCGATAGAAATACGACACAGTCCAAAGTCGACCATGGACAGTCTATTGTTTCTACTTGCTAACCGCTTGGAGCGCTTTATCACGAGATTTGCAAAAAAACACCTCAAGCTTCGCGACTGTATATAGTAAACTGTGGTCCTATCCTGTAATCATTTGAGAGGTCTGTCTGGATTTGTATCTTCCTGGTGTGTAAAATATCATTTAGTCTATCTTCGGGATTCTTGTTCCGTCTATTCTGGAAATCTGGTTATGTTATAACAGTAAATTTTGTCTTCAACTGATACCAAAATTTAATTTCTCTATCCATTATTTACCCGATAAAATTCATTTAAATCGTTTTCAATATTTAATTTAGAAATCTTCTCACTATCCGTGAGCTACCACAAGGGACAAAGAGTACTTAACCATATAAATGTTTACAAGTTCAGTGAACCATTAATTTTGTTTTGACAATGAAACTCCTACAAGTACAGTAGCGTGCAAATTAATCCGAACACGACATATTTTTACATTTTCTGTCATTGTTGGCCTAGGACCGAAGTCCACACATGTGCTGAGATGCACTCGTAATGAGTGACTAGTTGGCCGGTATCCGACGGATAAAGCGTCAGCACGTAGAGCTGAAAACCCGGGTTCAAATCCCGGCGCCGGAGAGAATTTTTCTCCGTTCCATTACTCTTTCATCGTATAAATCCAGCATTTTTTGCTAATAGATCTGTGCAACAGATAGTAAATATCAATACCTTAAAAACAATGAATTCTGGAATAATATTCTGGAGAAATTCCACAGATAGTAACAGTATATTCCTACTACAGAAACGAGTAACTAAAATAATAATAGATGTCAAATCTAGGGAATCGTGTAGGAGCATTTTCAAAGAACTACAAATAATGCCCATGTCTTGTCAGTATACTTTTTCATTAATAAACTTCCTCGTATGTAATCGTAAAAACTTTGTAACTAATTCAACAGTTCATAGCATAAATACTCGTCAAAAATAACTTTCATAGTCCATCGGCAAGTCTATCGTGCGTTATATGACAGTAAAAATGTTAAAAGCCTTCCTATGGATATAAAAAATCAAACTCAAAACATACGATCATTTAAGGCCAACTGAAAAAATTATCTAATTTCTCACGCCTTCTATTCTGTAGATGAATTTATGACATTTAACTACGCTTCATGAATATTTCCGTCTTGTATCAACTGCGAAGCGATGTACGAATACCATGGAATGTAAATAAATACAATACTATACAATATAAGACGGTACTTGCACCATGGAAGGCGAAAAGAAGTAAGAAGACTAGCATTATTTCTGGGAACGGGCATCAGAGACTCGAAACTTAAATGTTGAGGAGAAGAAAAAGAAGAAGATATTAAAATTATAAAGACACGTCATAAGGCACAATACCGCACTTCAATACAAGAAATGAACTTGAAATAAAATCTTCTTTCTGTATCTGAACTGTAAAAATTCCCAGGCCAGAATAAGTTTCAATACGAAACTCTCTGTGGAGATAATCAGATTAAGTCTTGAAGCTATCGAAGACGAATCACTTGGTCGATTCGGTTAGTATGCGAAAGCTTTTGTTGCAAGTTCTAAAATACTGGTGCGATCCTTTAAAAGTTTTAATCTTTTGTGCTCCGCGAAAGTAATCCTATTTCCCTCACAGGAGAAGAAGAAGAGAAGATTCGCCCTGATTGATGATATTCTTACGAAAAGAAGAAATATAGGATCTTAGAAAATTCTAGAGAAACAGACGACGTCAACTAACGGGCACACATTTCAAACTATTGTAGGATCGTGCCCAGTAAAAAAGATATCCCGAGTTTACGAACCGTGTACTGTCCGTGTTTAAACAGGACGCCAGGCACTCGAGTCCTTCTGACGGGAATCCAATTTCTCTGTTTGCCAACCACTGCATTGTCAGGCGACACAACGTACACAAACAAGCTTGACAATTGGGTGAATGAACAATGGCAGTAGTACCACATGTGTAGTGGTCTTATAGGCCTAATAGAAAATGTCTGTGAGTACTCTTACGTAATCAGTTCTTCAATATGTAAACTAGTAATATGCGTTACAAGAGCGGTATGTTGAAGTTTTCATGTTCGAGGAAAAGTTTGAAAAAGCGAAACGTAGTTGAGCTTTTTTAATTTCCGAGATTTGAAAGAAAACATACCGCTGGTGTATCGTACATTATTTTGTGCGAAGATCGTTTATTACACACCTCAAAGAGGAATTTCTAATTAGTTGCAATGAAATCTCCATCTTGGTTTCTGTTCAATGACTGCAAATTTGCAAAACAAAAATATCTGTCTTCAACATTGTTGCTTTAAAATGTTTTCTGTGTTTACTATACTCCAGCAGGCCGTGATATACGTCTGTCTTTCCCCCCCCCCCCAGTCTATGATGAGTCTGGAATCTTGTTGATTTTTTCACAGCTTCCTTAATGTTACTTGCATCACGAATGCAGTAACTTTAGTGGAGTTGTAGAGTTAACTTAATTTTTGCAAATATTTAAAAACAATAATTAACAGTGCAATTCAGGTGAAATTGCAGTGGAAAGTTTCCAATTTATAATTATTACTATATTGAACGTCTCTGAAAACAATATGTTAAAAGAATAAAAAAATTAAAATCAATATATCACTTAAGCGGTAAGAAGAGGGAAATTGTTATGTGTGTTAGGTTGGGAATACTGAATGTGGAATTTTAGACTTTCCGCGGATTGGTTTTGTGCGGAAACCAAGCAAATACGCACGATCTCGCACAAAATGATTTTTTTTTATAAATTACAGTGTCAGCATTTCACATTTATTAAGTTTATGCCGGATGGAATATTCTTTTCAGAAGATTAACTCCATATGTAGATGAAATTACTGGGGACCATCAGTGCGGTTTTAGGCGTAATAGTTCAACTATAGATTAGATTTTTTGTATTCGACAGATATTGGAGAAAAAATGGGAGTATAAGGGTACAGTGCATCAGTTATTCATAGATTTCAAAAAGGCATATGAGTAGGTTAAGAGAGAAGATTTATATAACATTCTTATTGAATTTGGTATTCCCAAGAAACTAGTTCTCAGTTAAACGTACAGCAGAGTTCGTATAGGCCAGTTTCTGTCAGATGCTTTTCCAATTCTCTGTGGGCTAAAGCAAGGAGATGCACTATCACCTTTACTTTTTAACTTTGCTCTAGAGTATGCCATTAGGAAAGTTCAGGATAACAGAGAGGGTTTGGAATTGAACGGGTTACATCAGCTGCTTGTCTATGCGGATGACGTGAATATGTTAGGAGAAAATCCACAAACGATTAGGGAAAACACGGAAATTTTACTTGAAGCAAGTAAAGAGATAGGTTTGGAAGTAAATCCCGAAAAGACAAAGTATATGATTATGTCTCGTGACCAGAACATAGTACGAAATGGAAATATAAAAATTGTAAATTTATCCTTTGAAATGGTGGAAAAATTCAAGTACCTTGGAGCAACAGTAACAAATATAAATGACACTCAAGATGAATTTAAACGCAGAATAAATATGGGAAACGCCTGTAATTATTCAGTTGAGAACTTTTTGTCATCCAGTCAGCTAAAAATTGAAAGTTAGAATTTATAAAAAAAAAAAAAAAAGAAAAGTTATATTACCGGCTGTTCTGTATGGTTGTGCAACTTGGACTCTCACTTTGAGAGAGGAACAGAGGATAAGGGTGTTCGAGAATAAGATGCTCAGGAAAATATTTGGGGCTAAGAGGGACGAAGTTACAGAAGAATGGAGAAAGTTACACAACGCAGAACTGCATCTAACATATTTAGAAACATTAAATCCAGAAGCTTGAGATGGGCAGGGTATGTAGCACGTATGGGTGAATCCAGAAATATTAAATCGTGTTCCACTCGCAGATTTATCGATAAAATCTAAAACCTCTAGTGAGATTGCTGTTATTAAAATAAGTAATTAATCATAAACTGCACGGATTAGTTCTCCTAGCCTCATCCACCTTCACTTAATTTTGTTTGTAAAATAAATGTTTTGAGGCCATCAGAACCAGAGTGATCTAAGTAGCATGGGATTCTGAGATATTTATTTTGAAAGTTGGGAGATCGCATAGCTTCAGTTCGCATATATATAAATTATAAATTATAGATATCAGCTCAAAGAATTTGAGTGACCACAAGGGTCCTGAATACAATAAACATGTACAATATAATGTGATGTGATACATTAAAGAAAAAAGAAAGTTAATTGTTGAAGACAAATATAAGTTGATTAATTGAAATAGAGATGATGATGCGTGTTATTATTCGGTTGAGAAGCTCTTATCATCCAGTCTGCTGTCGAAAAATCTGAAAGTTAGAATTTATAAAACAGTTATATTACCGGTTCTTCTGTATGGTTGTGAAACTTGGACTCTCACTCTGAGAGAGGAACATAGGTTCAGGGTGTTTGAGAATAAGGTGCTAAGGAAAATATTTGGGGCTAAGCGGGATGAAGTTACAGGAGAATGGAGAAAGTTACACAACACAGAACTGCACGCATTGTATTCTTCAGCTGACATAATTAGGAACATTAAATCCAGACGTTTGAGATGGGCAGGGCATGTAGCACGTATGGGCGAATCCAGAAATGCATATAGAGTGTTAGTTGGGAGACCGGAGGGAAAAAGACCTTTAGGGAGGCCGAGACGTAGATGGGAGGATAATATTAAAATGGATTTAAGGGAGGTGGGGTATGATGATAGAGACTGGATTAATCTTGCACAGGATAGGGACCGCTGGCGGGCTTATGTGAGGGCGGCAATGAACCTTCGGGTTCCTTAAAAGCCATTTGTAAGTAAGTAAGAGATGACGATGTAATATTTGAAGAGAATCCTTGATAATACTTATAAGAACAGACATTACATAATGAAAAGGAATGTGAAGTTCCTTAAGATAACTCCATGTGAATTTGAAAATAGAACCTCTACTGCCAAACAGCAAACCAATGACAGACCATTGTTTAAGAGGGACGTTGTACTTTTGAGAAAGATACGGCAGACAAGGTTCATATATGGACTTCTTCTCAATATCAACTTCGGTGGCCTGATTTAGGTTTCTTTCGAAACGGATAGTAGGGTCAAGAACAAGAGCCCGTTTTAAGCGTCCATTAATAGCAATAGTGTCTGCCTGTCTGAAAGAACCATCTGATGATACACAATGTACTTCCTCATGAATCTCCCAATTTAAAGTTTTTAACGATATCGCCAAAGCATGTCGTACACGATGATGTCTAGCATTGATCAGCAGCTCGCCTTTGGGGCATTGTCCAAGCACGTGTCCAAGTGTTTCAAGCTCACTACAGTCTGGATGACGGCAGCGGGTTGTGCTTAGAGTTCTGTCCTTGCTTAACTTGATGCAATACCGTAGCTGCTAGAACTCATGTATATCACTCCTTCCTCTGTAGATACAACATTTAGGTATACGTCAGTACATTTTTCTCATTATTCGTATATTTGTTACTAAGATTAATGTGATTCTAATGACCTCTTTTACGGGTCCCATTCTGTAAAAGTATAAAATAGGATTTACTTGTAAATAGCCATTCAATACTTGTCTCATATTCTTAAAAAAAAACAGTAGGCATAAAAATGTTTTCACTCTGTAACGACACAGATCAGTCTGCTTTAATTTAAACTGCCGTTATTTAAGAATTTCTCGGCCGTGCTGTACTTGAAATATGATCACACTATTAAAACATCCGTCTGTAAAATTATGAGAATTCTGTAAGAATAGAAGAAGTAATAAGATACTCTCAGCTAAAAACTATTCAAGGACGTTTGCAGTAACGCTAATTAAAAACATTTTGGCGTTCTCTGTAGAAAGGGATAGAACAGTTGTGCAAATAAAGATCCGACAACTTCTTGAGCATAAATAAATAGTTTACTTATCGATAAACGTAAAACAGCGTAATGAATTGAGATAGGTTTACAAATGTACAAAAACTCCTTGCAGACTAAAGAAGTAGCTATATCGCCTCAAGCAGGCAACAAACTTCAACTGTCCTTTTTATGTTGCAGTGATGTAATGAAATAAAGATAACTTAGGACCAGGGTTGCCAGACGTCCTGGATTTTCAGCATTTTCTGGATTTTAATGGTTTTTTATTTTATTAGGTTATTTTACGACGCTGTATCAACATCTAGGTTATTTAGCGTCTGAATGATATGAAGGTGATAATGCCGGTGAAATGAGCACCGAAAGTTACCCAGCATTTGCTCGTATTTTGAGGAAAACCCCGGAAAAAACCTCAACCAGGTAACTTTCCCCGACCGGGATTCGAACCCGGGCCACCTGGTTTCGCAGTCAGACGCGCTGACCGTTACTCCACAGGTGTGGACGATTTTAATGGTAGGTCCTGTGTCCTGAATTAACATATATTTGTCCCGGAAGTAAAAAATTGAAAAAATGTAATTTTTTTGCTCATTTAAAATTTCTTATCAATTATTTGCAAGACCCTGCCCAACCTACATTCAACGCTGTGGTATAGGAAACACCGCCAGGTGTCTACTATCAGGATGTATTGAAATAAAAACGGTAATACTATAGTATGTGTTATGTACAGGGACATCATTTTATTTTTACTAACATTTCTAATATTAACCTGGCTATACCTTTGGATCAACGATTGAGAACTGGAAACGCCGTTTGCTACTCCCTTCCACGACTGGAGTCCGATGATACTGACGTAATATACAAACAAATCACTTTACTAGGTATAGGAGGAAAGAAAAGTAGTTCATCCATTTACGTAAACTAGGAAATATCGCGCTTTTGAATTTGACATTTTTCATTAGGTTTAATCAAAATACAGTGCAGTATCAACAATGAGTGTTTTTACTCACGAACTGAGCTGTCCATGTGGACGTATTCATTATGCAGTGTATAATATACTTTCTACAGCACATTAGCGTACAATATAGAGAATGAAGTTAAATTGAAAAATAATCATAATATGGATATTTAAACACATTTTTGAAAATGGTGGCCGTTCATTTCGATACAGGCTTCAGTTCTTTTGTGCATATTATCGCACTATAGACTATTGTACCTAATTCCAATTACCAGTTTCGTCCTTCGTACTAGTAACTCATGTTGAAATAATTCTGTACCTACTCTATAAAAGAGTACCTTACGTACTGTGAATTCAGTCTTCACTTCTGCCCAATTCGAAAAGATAAAATTACTCAGACATGCTATCTACTCTCCGTCCAAGTAGTTTTGTCGCAGGATTGTAGAAAGGGAGGAAATCACGTGGCATTGAGACCCTTTTATTTAAGTTATTTTAAATAGTTGTATAATATTACGCAGATGTCCAATTCCTAACAGAAAATAATGTTTTCAGAAAAGAACTAAGACAGCCCAGCCACTAACCTTTACATAGGGGCGAGCATGAGCGGGTGGGGGAAACCGGGATGCGACGTAGACAAACGGACGACAGTACCTGTGCGAAAATATGATTCAATATTGAAAGCTCTTTCGTCACTGGAGAACAGGAACATATTTCTGTAACGAACTATACTCGCTAACTCAGTACTGTTTACAATGACCGTTAGGCTACTATGACTGTATATGCGGCCTTGGTTCTGTGTGGAGGACGGTTGAACTTCATTATTAGAAGGGGTGGGAGTAAAGTACATTAAAAAACTCAGTACAATAAAGATTGAAGTAAAAATAATTTGATGTCCCTGTATAACAGTGTGTTTCAGCCAACAGTGTGTTTCACTTGATAATCAATTCTCCCAATGGAGATGCACAAAGGCGGGAGTGCCGCAGGGCTCCGTATTAGGACCACTACTTTTCTCTATCTACATTAATGACGTATCAAAGAACTTACAGTATTGCCGATATCACCTCTATGCCGACGACCTACAACTTTACATACATTCCAGACCCAATACGATCAATGAATCGATTGACAAGTTAAATTGTGACCTAGCCACTGTCTCCACTTGGGCGGCCAATTTCGGACTCGCACTTAATCCAAGTAAGACTCAAGCCATAATTATTGGACATAAGCGTTTAGTTAACTCCCTTAATAACAGTAATCTTTCAGTTGTTACCCTTAACAACACGCTAATCCCTATTCATCTGTCGTAAAAATCTTGGCTTCTTTTTTGATAATAATCTAAGTTGGAATTTTCAAGTTAAAGAAACGATAAAAAAATCTGTTCCTCCATTCACTGTTTGAGTCGCTTGAGAAACTTCTTGCCCCAGCAACTAAAACTTACCCTAGTGCAAACCCTAGTAACGCCGCACTTCGATTATTGTGACGTTTTGTTAAGTGACCTAAGTTCTGAATTGTCAGTCAAGTTACAGCGAAGAATATGTGCGTCAGATACGTGAACATCCGACGGTATGATCACATATCACCATCCTTCGCAAGTCTCTCGTGGCTCCGACTTAAAGAACGTAGAACTTTACACTCTTTGTCTTTACTCTTTCGAATTCTGCACACTTCAACACCAAATTACCTTTCGTCTCGTTTCTCTTATCTATACTCTAACCACGACGTAAATACCAGATCACTTATCTGTGGCACGCTAAGTATACCTCTTCATAGAACATCTTGTTATTCATCATCTTTTACAATATCCACCTCGCGTCAATGGAATTCCTTGTCACAAAGTATTAGGGGCTGCAAGACAATAAACACCTTTAAGAACAGCTTAAAAGATAACCTTATTAGCATTTCACTCCAATCATACTGATTTAAACTATCACTGACTACATTGTTACTTTTTTCTTTAGACATCATCCTGATTGTGCTGTATTTTAATTGTCTCGTAATAATCTCTTTCTATTACCTAATATTATTTGAAATATATTAACATTCTATGTATTTTAGTTTAATTCTGCTACACAGTTTATTTCAGTGTTTAATTAATAGTTCATAGTATTTTGTTGTTTAATTTGTAAATAACTTTTGTATACATGTAACTCTCATCTAAATCAAATTGTTGGATTCTTTGTAAGTTCATGCATATGTATATACACTTTTTGCTGGTTGAGTGGAAGATAGGCCTTATGGCCTTAACTCTGCCAGCTAAAATAAATCATTATTATTATTATTATTATTATTATTATTATTATTATTATTATTATTATTATTATTATTATATATCTTTATTTTTAACTCTCTTTGGAGAAAACCTAGTGGGATACTCTTCGAGACTAAATGTAGCCGAATGGGGCCGATTTCAATAGAGAATTAAGAACCACAATCCAGAGTAGCTAACAGTAGAACACTGCGACATCAATTTTTTCTGTATAGATCAGGCAGGGGGAATAAGACATTACTTTTCTAGACTTGATCAGTAATTCAAAATAAACTTCATAATCTAGAAAAAATAATGTTCTAAGTTCATATAAATTAGTTAAAATACATAAAACCAATTAAATCAGATGTATTGCAAATTTAGGCTAATTAGGTAAAGTGTGTAGTCACATCAAGTAGAGGAGAAGTGGGTACAGTGAGACAGGGAGAACAGTGAGACATTTTTTATTAAATGGTAAATTTTGATGTTGAAATGTTTGTAACAGTGGAGTTGTATGTTGCATGAGTAAAGTAACAGTATTTTCATACTCGATTTGGTTCTACTTATAAAGGTGAGTGATGAAAAAATAATCCGTAATTTTTCACCTTAGAAGTAAAATTTTGGCTTGTGTTTAATGAAGGTTATACTGGATATACAAATATGAATGTTTTGTTACTCAATACTATGGTATTTGACGTTATGTTTGGCAAGTTTCGTCTTTCTTGTTTTGATTTTTAAACGAACTATGCGTAAAGGGAACAGTGAGACTTCTCAGTGTACCCTTCAATGGAATGTCTCACTGTTCCCATGTACCAATGATTTGCAAAAACAAACTGTAATTATATTACATTTACCGGTAACTAACATTAAAAATGAAAAAAACTAGTAACCAATTTAGGAACTATAGCTTAAAATAATGGATACATTACGTTTTAACGGTTTCTTAAAAAAAATATTCACAAAATTTAAGAAAATATTAAAAAATAATAAAGAATTAAATTAAATTATTTTAATTACAAGCTTTGTTATCAACAAAAATTCATTTTATTTTTCCGCAAAAGTTTGGAAAGTCATGGAAAATTCACTTTTCCAAACGTTCCAGATGTTTCAATGGTTTCGAAGTCAGACATCCAAATGATTCTAAATAAGCCTACTGAACATGTCAAGATAAAGAGACAGCAAGTTTTTGTTTTCTTTTGAAATAAATGTAAATCATTTCAATGTCCGTTAATAGACACTGTGGTGTCTCACTGTACCCTCCTGAATGGGAACAGTGAGACATTTGCATTTTTTTTACAAACACATTGTATATTATGTCCTTTGTTTATTAACATTTCTGTTTATGTATTATTGTACTCTATGTTTTAATGTATATTTCTATTGCACTTGATTTTAAAAATACTTGAAATTTCACTTGCATACATATGTCTTCATATGTTGTGTCTCACTGTACCCACTACTCCCCTACGCAGTATCATCACCTGTTCTGGACTCCCGATAATAAAATCTGGCAACTCTGCTTAGGACATATGACAAAAACGATTTCGCACTTCTCTTACATAAAAAATTACAAACAATGATAGGGAGGTTTTTATATGAATTATCATGAAGATGAGAAGGTGAATTGTTACGTAAGAGATTCAAGTCATGCCGGTCTTACGTAACGTAGGTTCGGGTACAGGAGAAGCAATATAATTAATCATGTTTTTCTTTTTATATGATATTCTTATTGAATTTGATATTCCCAAGAAACTAGTTCGATTAATTAAAATGTGTCTCAGTGAAACGTACAGCAGAGTTCGTATAGGTCAGTTTCTGTCAGATGCGTTTCCAATTCACTGTGGACTAAAGCAAGGAGATGCACTATCACCTTTACTTTTTAACTTTGCTCTAGAGTATGCCATTAGGAAAGACCAGGATAACAGAGAGGGTTTGGAATTGAACGGGTTACATCAGCTGCTTGTCTATGCGGATAACGTGAATATGTTAGGAGAAACTCCACAAACGATTAGGGAAAACACGGAAATTTTACTTGAAGAAAGTAAAGCGATACATTTGAAAGTAAATCCCGAAAAGACAAAGTATATGATTATGTCTCGTGACCAGAATATTGTACGAAATGGAAATATAAAAATTGGAGATTTATCCTTCGAAGAGGTGGAAAAATTCAAATATCTTGGAGCAACAGTAACAAATATAAATGATACTCGGGAGGACATTAAACATAGAATAAATATGGGAAATGCCTGTTATTATTCGGTTGAGAAGCTTTTGTCATCAAGTCTGCTGTCGAAAAATCTGAAAGTTAGAATTTATAAAACAGTTATATTACCGGTTGTTCTTTATGGTTGTGAAACTTGGACTCTCACTTTGAGAGAAGAACAGAGATTAAGGGTGTTTGAGAATAAGGTGCTTAGGAAAATATTTGGGGCTAAGAGGGATGAAGTTACAGGAGAATGGAGAAAGTTACACAACACAGAACTGCACGCATTGTATTCTTCACCTGACATAATTAGGAACATTAAATCCGGACGTTTGAGATGGGCAGGGCATGTAGCACGTATGGGCGAATCCAAACATACATATAGAATGCTAGTTGGGAGACCGGAGGGAAAAAGACCTTTAGGGAGGCCGAAACGTAGATGGGAAGATAATATTAAAATGGATTTGAGGGAGGTGGGATATGACGATGGAGAATGGATTGATCTTGCTCAGGATAGGGACCTATTCCGGGCTTATGTGAGGGCGGCAATGAACCTCCGGGTTCCTTAAAAGCCAGTAAGTAAGTAGGTTATTTTACGACACTTTATCAACAGCTTAGGTTATTTAGCGTCTGAATGAGATGAAGGTAATAATGCCGGTGAAATGAGTCCGGGATCCAACACCGAAAGTTACCCAACATTTACTCATATTGGGTTGAGGGAAAACCCCGGAAAAAAACTCAACCGGGTAACTTGCCCATACCGGGAAAATTAATCATGTAGAGAGTCTTAATCGGCAGATGATGAATTTGTGTTGATGCTACACATTTCTTCCCAAATTGCCATGTCTGAACGCTTCAATTATTTCAACAACGGGATACAAATTAGGACTCGGTAAGGGAAGACAGCCTCCCTCCACACCACCGACGACTCGAGAGGACGCGGGTTGAGCTGCTGAACGTGCACATTCATTGGGTCGTCCGTCTTTATTCACGTAATTGCACCTCGCCACAACACATCAGCAAAATCCAGTTGTGTCAGGCGCTGGTGCAGTACTTTTCTCTGCTTCCTTCACTCGTAACTTGCAGAGTCATGCCATGTGGTATAGCGGTTACAGTTCTTGCCAGTGAATGTGAAGTTTCAGACTTCGAATTCGGAAGTGGTAAGAATTCATGAAGTAAGTGATACAATACGGAAAAATGAATGTAAAGAAATATTTATTTCGGATCTTCTGAAAGTACATGAAAAATATGTGAAAAAACTTAGGAATAAAAGCTACCGTTGGTTGTCAACAAAGTCTGACTGTATTTCAAAGAGCCAGAAAATGTGCGGAATCTTACTGATCTTTAAGTATCTGCCGTTATGAAGGTCCATAAAACTGCAGGACTCACTAACATAATTTTAAAAAGTACCGTAAATAATAACTCAAATTAGAAAATATAAAATTGGACCACAACAAAAACGGTAGTTAGCAAATAAAGCGGTGGTTCTAAGGATACTAAACTGTAGACTATAACATCCGTTCATATATAAAACAAATAATTACTCGTAGGATGGTAGTGTATCACATGAGGAGCTTATTTTCAAAAAGACTCTTGTCCATTCCTATAATACTTACTTACAAATGGCTTTTAAGGAGCCCGGAGGTTCATTGCCGCCCTCACAAAACCCCGCCATTGGTCCCTATTCTGAGCAAGATTAATCCAGTCTCTATCATCATATCCCATCTCCCTCAAATCCATTTTAATATTATCCTCCCATCTACGTCTCGGCCTCCCTAAAGGTCTTTTTCCCTCAGGCCTCCCAACTAACACTCTATATGAATTTCTGTATTCGCCCATACGTGCTACATGCCCTGCCTATCTCAAGCGTCTGGATTTAATGTTCCTAATTATGTCAGGTGAAGAATACAATGCGTGCAGTTCTGTGTTGTGTAACTTTCTCCATTCTCCTGTAACTTCATCCCTCTTAGCCCCAAATATTTTCCTAAGAACCTTATTCTCAAACACCCTTAACCTATGTTCCTCTCTCAAAGTGAGAGTCCAAGTTTCACAGCCATAAAGAACAACCGGTAATATAACTTTTTTATAAATTCTAACTTTCAGATTTTTGACAGCAGACTAGATGACAAAAGCTTCTCAACCGAATAATAACAGGCATTTCCCATATTTATTCTGTGTTTAATTTCCTCCCGAGTGTCATTTATATTTGTTACTGTTGCTCCAAGATATTTGAATTTTTCCACCTCTTCGAAATATAAATCTCTAATTTTTATACAGAAATTGACTACAGACTTGATGTGTGTCGTGTGGCACAAGGAGCTCACATCGAGCACATGTGACATACTTACGGTTGTGAACCAAATGTTTCTCTTTCTGTTTCATGTTTTCCAGTGAAAAAAAAAAAAAAAAAATTAAAAATTGTTGGAGTTTCTGTTGATACAAATTTCATGTTTTCCAATTTTTGCTGATTTAAGAGTAGCACACGTGATTTAACCGAATGGGTAACAAAAATATTTGAATTTCTCTTTCCATTGATACCAATATCATGTTTCTAAGTGTCTCCTAACGATAGTTATTCAAGTTTGTAATCGAAAAGATCATTTATAGTAACACTGTATACTCATAGTTTCCTGCTAGTCATAACTCATGTTTCAAGTTTCGAATTTCACAACTAGAGTTATAAATCAGAATTTTTATTCATTCTTTGATTATCCTTCATCCCTCCAATTCCTATTTTGTTTCAATGGTTAATGCACCTATCAAAGGACACATATTGCAGATTCCAGTGCTATTTAGCAACGCTAATATTTCTACCGTCTTCATTAATAGTGCATTATGCAACGAGCCTATAATGAAGGTAATTAAGAAGTGAGTATGGATATTTATGAAACGAGCGCAAGCGAGTTTCATAATTTTCATACTAGCTTCTTAATTACCATTATAGACGAGTTTCATACGACTTTTTATGCTCGACCATATTTCTAACTTGATATTATTAATTTTATTGTATCTGACCTGGAGCAATGTCCCGTATGTTGTGAGATGTGCGCAGACTCGAAATGTTGATTTTTTCCGACACATTGACCTTGCTACGCCATAAGAACCTACAGAGATAACATTGAAATAAAATTAGACATTGAAAAACGAGATGACAAATTGAATTTATTTGAATATTATTTACAATTAACGCTAATTATTATAGTAACAGAACATAACCTTCTGCGATAGTATTGGATTTCCAGCTAATTCTCTTTCGATTGCATATCCGAGAATAATCGATACTTGCGGTTTTATAATGGTAGAAAGCTGACCTGTCATTGGCTGAACAGTTGTAACCTGAGTCGTCATTGGCTGAAAGACCTGACCTTTAATGAGTAGGTGTACTTTAATGACATGCATTAAAGGTCTGCTACCAGGTGTATAATTACTACATTTCGGCATGGTCGAGCATAAAAATATTTAATCAACGTAAATTGCGTAACTGGAGAAGAAGTCGATAACAGATATTACAGTCATGTGTACTTACTGCACTCCAGAACAAGTGGCCACCGCGATAGCAGTACTTGAAGTAGTCGCACACTCACCTGAAAAGAAACAATTAACTTCAGAACACATTTATAGTAACAACTCCTGATAAACTGGAGTGATAGCCACGTGACTAAGTCATTCTTATGACTGTAAACGCATACTGAAATAGTTTTATATATTACCATTGTAAACAGTTTTTATCGTCACTGAAAATCGTGCATAATATGCCACATTATTGTACCATACTTACATACAAATGGCTTTTAAGGAACCCGGAAGTTCATTGCCGCCCTCACATAAGCCCGCCATCGGTCCCATCTTGAGCAAGATTAATCCAGTCTCTACCATCATTTCCCACCTCCCTTAAATATATTTTAATATTATCCTCCCATCTACGCCTCGGCCTCCCCAAAGTTCTTTTTCCCTCCGGTCTTTCCAACTAACATTCTATAAATGCTTTTCTGGAAATTTACATGCAATCATTCATCACCATCTCAGTCACCAATATTATAAACATTAATCAAAATCTAAAATCAGTTACATGAACACAAGCCATCTAATAATAAAAATAATAATAATAATAGTAATAATAACAATAAAAGTAATAATAATAATACTTACTTACTCACAAATGGCTTTTAAGGAACCCGAAGGTTCATTGCCGCCCTCACATAAGCCTGCCATCGGTCCCTATCCTGTACAAGATTAATCCAGTCTCTATCATCATATCCCACCTCCCTCAAATCCATTTTAATATTATCCTCCCATCTACGTCTCGGCCTCCCCAAAGTTCTTTTTCCTCCGGTCTTCCCAACTAACATTCTATAAATGCTTTTCTGGAAATTTACATGCAATCATTCATCACCATCTCAGTCACCAATATTATAAACATTAATCAAAATCTAAAATCAGTTACATGAACACAAGCCATCTAATAATAATAAAAATAATAATAATAATAATAATAATAATAATAATAATAATAGTAATAATAATAACAGTAATAATAATAATACTTACTTACTCACAAATAGCTTTTAAGGAACCCGAAGGTTCATTTTCGCCCTCACATAAGCCCGCCATCGGTCCCTATCCTGTACAAGATTAATCCAGTCTCTATCATCATATCCCACCTCCCTCAAATCCATTTTAATATTATCCTCCCATCTACGTCTCGGCCTCCCCAAAGTTCTTTTTCCCTCCGGTCTTCCCAACTAACATTCTATAAATGCTTTTCTGGAAATTTACATGCAATCATTCATCACCATCTCAGTCACCAATATTATAAACATTAATCAAAATCTAAAATCAGTTTCATTGAACACAAGCCATCTAATAATAAAATAATAATAATAATAATAATAATAATAATAATAATAATAGTAATAATAATAATAAAAATAATAATAATAATACTTACTTACTACAAATGGCTTTTAAGGAACCCGAAGGTTCATTGCCGCCCTCACATAAGCCGGCCATCGGTCCCTATCCTGTACAAGATTAATCCAGTCTCTATCATCATATCCCACCTCCCTCAAATCCATTTTAATATTATCCTCCCATCTACGTCTCGGCTCCCCAAAGTTCTTTTTCCCTCCGGTCTTCCCAACTAACATTCTATAAATGCTTTTCTGGAAATTTACATGCAATCATTCATCACCATCTCAGTCACCAATATTATAAACATTAATCAAAATCTAAAATCAGTTACATGAACACAAGCCATCTAATAATAAAAAATAATAATAATAATAATAATAATAATAATAATAATAATAATAATAATAGTAATAATAATAATAAAAGTAATAATAATAATACTTACTTACAAATGGCTTTTAAGGAACCCGAAGGTTCATTGCCGCCCTCACATAAGCCCGCCATCGGTCCCTATCCTGTACAAGATTAATCCAGTCTCTATCATCATATCCCACCTCCCTCAAATCCATTTTAATATTATCCTCCCATCTACGTCTCGGCCTCCCCAAAGTTCTTTTCCCTCCGGTCTTCCCAACTAACATTCTATAAATGCTTTTCTGGAAATTTACATGCAATCATTCATCACCATCTCAGTCACCAATATCATAAACATTAATCAAAATCTAAAATCAGTTACATGAACACAAGCCATCTAATAATAAAAAATAATAATAATAATAATAATAAAAGTAATAATAATAATACTTACTTACTCACAAATGGCTTTTAAGGAACCCGAAGGTTCATTGCCGCCCTCACATAAGCCCGCCATCGGTCCCTATCCTGTACAAGATTAATCCAGTCTCTATCATCATATCCCACCTCCCTCAAATCCATTTTAATATTATCCTCCCATCTACGTCTCGGCCTCCCTAAAGGTCTTTTTCCCTCCGGTCTCCCAACTAACACTCTATATGCATTTCTGGATTCGCCCATACGTGCTACATGCCCTGCCCATCTCAAACATCTGGATTTAATGTTCCTAATTATGTCAGGTGAAGAATACAATGCGTGCAGTTCTGCGTTGTGTAACTTTCTCCATTCTCCTGTAACTTCATCCCGCTTAGCCCCAAATATTTTCCTAAGCACCTTATTCTCAAACACCCTTAACCTAATAATAATAATAATAATAATAATAATAATAATAATAATAATAATAATAATAATTCTTTATTTATACTGGCAGAGTTAAGGCCATAGGGCGTTCTCTTACACTCTACCACGTCACAAAGTATACAAGCAGTTAAAATTTAACGAAAAGTTAAAGAACAGAATACTAACATATTACAAAAAAAATAATAATAATAGCATAATAAAATCGATACTAAACAACATGAAAATAATACCATAACAGAAAAAAGAAAGTAAAACACATTGGAATATAGCAAAAAGCAACTCATTTAGTACAAATGGTTAATATGGAAAACGTAAGGAAGAATATATCAAAATGGAATGTAATAAAATAATAATAAAAAAGCAAAAAGAATTAAATAAAATTCACAATAAAAAGGCTATGATAATAAATTCATCGGCTGATAAAGAGAACAAAATTGGGAAAGGAAGGAAAGAAATGTATAGCCTATATTTTTACAAAACTAAGGCTGAGAAAAGGGCTTATAACTGAAAGGAATCTGAATTGAAAAAGTGCAATTAACAGGGACAGGAACTCAACAATAGTCAAAACGGCCTACTGGTAAACTAACAGATCCCTTTTTTTTTTTAGTAGGTTATGTTACGATGCTTTATCAACAGCTTAGGTTATTTAGCTTCTGAATGGAATGAAGATGATAATGTCGGTGAAATGAATCCGGGATCCAACACCGATAGTTACCCAGCATTTGCTCATATTGGATTTAGGGAAAACCTCGGAAAAAACCTCAATCAGGTAACTTGTCCCAACCGGGAATCGAACCCGGACCACCTGGTTTCGCGGCCTGACGCGCTAGGCGTTACTCCACAGGTGTGGACCTCACAGATCCTAACACGCGATATGACCACATGTTTGAATTCATAATGTGGTCGATTATGTTAACTTTTGTTATGTATTTCTAGGTGAGGAGTCAAATTATCTGTGCCTTTGCAGACGTCTGGTAAATATTTAGTTTTTCTCTCCTCTTCGATCGCAGTGAAGGACAGATTGCATTTAAAAATAATATTCCTACTACATAACACCAGATAAAAGACCCAGCACGTCAGTGAAGTATGTTTACAAGTTATTTTGACTCCGTAGTGTCAAACGTCGATGACGGATGTCAGAGAGTATTATGTAATAATGCCACATGCATAGATCAGTGAATTTGTTGCAGGTATTGCAGAAACGAAGTACTGGGAAAATACAAATGCATAACACAGCGGGCATTCCATTCGTAAAGTGCAACAACCAGTCATAAAAACTGCACACCTGATCGCGAGCAAATGATTGATTATACAAATGTCATGATTATTCTCCAGAATTACATGAACATATATTATATCACAAAATTTTTTCTCTCGCCCAAAATATACATGGCTGATCTTACGCGGTAGTACATGCATGGAAAAGGTTGATAAATGTAAACGCACTATCCATTATTATTATTATTATTATTATTATTATTATTATTATTATTTTAATCTGTTGGAGATAAGGCCATCATAAATGAACACAAAAAATACAAAAAAAATGCATAAGAAGAATTAAATAAGTGCAAAAAATACAAAAAAAAAAACATAAATGCAAAAATACAAAAAAGGGGAGTAAAAAAAAGTACAAGTACAAAGATAAGATTATACTAATACTATACAAAGGGGCGTGTCTCAGTGAAACGTACAGCAGAGTTCGTATAGGTCAGTTTCTTTCAGATGCGTTTCCAATTCACTGTGGGCTACAGCAAGGAGATGCACTATCACCTTTACTTTTTAACTTTGCTCTAGAGTATGCCATTAGGAAAGTCCAGGATAACACAGAGGGTTTGGAATTGAACGGGTTACATCAGCTGCTTGTCTATGCGGATGACGTGAATATGTTAGGAGAAAATCCACGAACGATTAGGGAAAACATGGGAATTTTACTGGAAGCAAGTAAAGATATAGGTTTGGAAGTAAATCCCGAAAAGACAAAATATGATTATGTCTCGTGACCAGAATATTGTACGAAATGGAAATATAAAAATTGGAGATTTATCCTTCGAAGAGGTGGAAAAATTCAAATATCTCGGAGCAACAGGAACAAATATCAATGACACTCGAGAGGAAATTAAACGCAAAATAAATATGGGAAATGCCTGTTATTATTCGATTGAGAAGCTTTTGTCATCTAGTCTGCTGTCAAAAAATCTGAAAGTTAGAATTTATAAAACAGTTATACTACCGGTTGTTCTGTATGGTTGTGAAACTTGGACTCTCACTTTGAGAGAGGAACAGAGATTAAGGGTGTTTGAGAGTAAGGTTCTTAGGAAATATTTGGGGCTAAGAGGGATGAAGTTACAGGAGAATGGAGAAAGTTACACAACACAGAACTGCACGCATTGTATTCTTCACCTGACATAATTAGGAACATTAAATCCAGACGTTTGAGATGGACAGGGCATGTAGCACGTATGGACGAATCCAGAAATGCATACGGAGTGTTAGTTGGGAGGCCGGAGGGAAAAAGACCTTTAGGGAGGCCGAGACGTAGATGGGAAGATAATATTAAAATGGATTTGAGGGAGGTGGGATAGGACGATAGAGACTGGATTAATATTGCTCAGAATAGGGACCAATGGCGGGCTTATGTGAGGGCGGCAATGAACCTCCGGGTTTCTTAAAAGCCAGTAAGTAAGTATTATTATTAATTTAATCTGGTGGAGTTAAGGCCATCAGGCAAATGCTGGGTGTTGGACCCCGGACTCATTTCACCGGCATTATCATTTTCATGTCATTCAGACGCTAAATAACCTAGATGTTGATACAGCGTCGTAAAATAACCCAATAAATCCATTTTCCTGTGCTTTGTATTTGATAGTGTGTATTTCTTCCTTATAGTCTTGTTGATTCATAGGAATTTTGACGAGTCTGTGTATCATGGATCGGAATTCTGCGTTTTTGTGTTGAACTGGTAATGGAAATTATGGAAAAACGGCTGAACGGATTTTAATGAATGACTCCTCATTTTGACTCTTTGAACCCAAAGATTTTCAGAAGAATAGTGGTTTTCAGTGAAATGTCAATTTTCCTACATAATTTTCCTATTTTCCAAAATCCATCTGTCGTCAGTTTTGAGACACAATGACTTTTCAGAATAAAACAAAACACACACACTACAATAAGCAATATTACACGAAGGCCATTCATGACCTCCAGGATTGCTGATATATTCAGAGCAAATTCTGCGACATCATAATGATAACAATATGTCGATCTTCATTTGTGTAATTTTTATAACGTCTCTTTAAATGATTATTAAAAACTTTCAAGACTTACTAAAAACAAATCACTAATATACATATTAATGATATAGCCTATTGATGATATGAAACTGAAACCTTTTGGGGTTATATACAGTAAGTAGACGTAGAGAATATCTTAAATTAACTCTTCATTTCTATAATTTACTGAGGGACGGCTGTATAATATATACAGTATGTGTTACTGAAAACTACAAAACTTATGTAAGTTAAAATTATTGTTATTAAAAACTATAAATTTTTATAGTTATTAATCAAGTGGTGTGGGTCTTTTTCATATATTTAATGGCGGTGTGGTGTGGATATTTATATGCGTGATTCTCTCCAGTATTGTCTGGAGATTAGAGTTCCTAAGGAAAGACCAAAAGGTATTACTTACTAATAAAATAAGAAGCCTATAAAATGTTGTAGTCTCCCGATCATTTCAGCAAGATCTCTTAGCAGGATAAAATGATTCCACCCTCTACATTTCGAGGTAGTTCACGAAATATGCAGCAGCTATACCATTGTGCTATGTCTATTGTTCGAAAGCATTGCAAATCTGACATTTTCTTAACTCTCACCTACAATCCACAGTGACCTGAAATAGCTACTACTGCTTTACTCCTACATGAAAATCCACTGATCGTCCTGACATTGTTACTTGCGTTTTCGCTTTTAAGCTCAAAAACTGAAGATGGATAGACTCAAGAAAAAGTATTTGGCATAAAAAACCATTCAGAGAGAATATGTTTCATTATTATGGAAGCAAACAACATTTGAAATGACTGATAGGTCTATTCTTCATTGAAAATAAGTCTGAAAAAGTTTTATTTGAACTTCTGATTAATTTAGTTTGCAGCATTTGCTGCACAAGCCACTAGTCTTAATTAAATATTAACAGGCCTACATTTATCTACAATGATGTCATCATATTTACCAACGTTTTTTTTTTTTTTTTTTCAAATTATCTAATATTCTTCTGTAGGCCTATTGAAATTTAATTACTGTACCTTTTTCTTCCTCCTGAAAAAATTATGCTATGTACTGTCACATAGGAGGTTTCATAAAATCAACGTCGATTTATCATCCGTATAACGCCCGTCAGTTGCTATGGGAAACTGTTAACAGAGCCATCGTTCCAGAAATCCAATTCCATGCAAGCTACATAGCGATTATACTACGTAGCTAATAATCATGAAAATCCCGGATCTGTGTATGATTTGAGGCTTTCTCGGCGTTGGTTCGCTAATATGTTTTCGCGGGATATCAGCCGAGTTAAGATTTTGGAATGCTCCAAGCTTTCGACTGCTATCTCTGCAGCCATCTTCAGGGAAGTGATGTCCGAACAGAAAGTCGAAAGGTTATATAGATGTTAGGCTGTCTCAGGTGAAACGGGATTGGTTGGCGGATCGGCCAATCCGGGGCCGGGAATTGTCATCGCTCGTAAGCTCCGCCCCTCCCGGGATTACTGCGTGAAGTTTGGCGGGCGGCGAGCCCTGTTCCGCCGGTTGGAATCGGTTGCCGTCCTCGGTCCGTGATCTTCATGACCTTGATTGTAAGAGGGCCTGAGTTGGTCTAAGGCCGGTGTCCATGCCTGACTGAGCTGGAGTCCACTGTCTCTGTTAAAGTTGTTTTTCTCCAGCTTGATCTCTATGGCCTCCTTGATTGTACGATCCCAGTAGTGGCTTGATTTGTTAATGACCTTGGTGTGGTCAAACAGTATTTTATGCCTGAGACAGCCTAACATCTATATAACCTTTCGACTTTCTGTTCGGACATCACTCCCCTGAAGATGGCTGCAGAGATAGCAGTCGAAAGCTTGGAACATTCCAAAATCTTAACTCGGCTGATATCCCGCGAAAACATATTAGCATCCCGGATCTGGCTTCAGCACCTTAATATTCTGATATGCCGACGCAAATCTACATTTGTAGAGGAACCAACATGTATAAAATATAATTCTAGAAACTGTTACGCTTTTCCTTTTACAGGAATTGGGTCTAAAAACGCACTGTGTTAAAGCGTTGTTTGCAGTAGATGTAATATGTGTCATACGATAGCGCTATCTCGCAGAATCTTTATACACATTAAAACGTTTCTGCGAGCAATAGAAGGTTGAGAAATATGTTTATGGGTCCTAAGTTGTGTTTATGAGGTTCACAACTGTGTTTATGAGTTTCTCAAACTGTTTATCGCTGCATATTAGTCCAAAGTGTAGGTAATTCTATGGATTCCTGCAGAGTACAGCTAATTTTGCGGACAAGCTATAAAGTTTAATACATACTGTGGATTCCAAATACGTGTTACAATTAAAACAGAGTATACATATATATATATAATTTGAACTGGTAAT
The DNA here is from genome assembly GCA_025594305.2 of Periplaneta americana. NCBI lineage: Eukaryota > Metazoa > Arthropoda > Insecta > Blattodea > Blattidae > Periplaneta > Periplaneta americana. The sequence continues at coordinate 4,871,700 of JAJSOF020000036.1, read as the reverse complement.
GGAAATTACGAGAAAACGGCTAAATGCATTTTAATGAATTACCCGTCATTTTGAAGCTTGGTATCCAAGAATTTTCAGAAAAATAGTAACTTTCAGTGAAGCGTTAGTTTTCCTACATAATTTTCCTATTTTCCAAAATCCATCTTTCGTCAGTTTTGAGAACTAATTGCATTTCAGAATAAAACAAACACATACTACAATAAACAATAAGCTATTACACGAAGGCCATGAGCTGCAGCATTGCTGACATACGGTTCAAATTCAATTGGTTATTAAAAACTTCAAGACTTATTAAAAATAATTCACAGGTCTGATTCTGCGGTGTGTAATTTTCTGAGTACAGCTGTGTATTGGATATTAAAATCTACAAAACTTGAGGTGGTTTGATGACATTATTACCATCATAAATGAAATATTATTATTGTTAATGCGTAAGATTATAATGTTGTTATTAAAATTCAAATAGGCCTATTTTTATAGTTATTAATCAAGTGGGGTTGAGTCTTTTTTCATATATTTAATGGCGGTGTGGTGTAGATATTTATATGCGTCATTCTCTTCAGTATTGGCTCGAGAAAGCGCAAAAATGACAGTTCCTGAGGAAAGACGATATTACTTACTGATAAAATAAGAGGTCTACAAAATTTTGTATTCTCCCAGTCATTTCAGCAAGATCTCTTAGCGCGATAAAATGATTTTACCCTCTACATTTCAAGCTCTCCATGCAGCAGCTATACCAAGATGCTATGTCTATTGTTCGAAAGCATAGCAAACCTGACTTCTTTAACTTTCACCTACAATCCACAATGACCTGAAATAGCTATTGCTTTACTCCCATATGAAAAACCCACTGATCGTCCTGACATTGTTACTTGCGTTTTCGTATTAAAACTCAAAAACTGGAGGTGGATAGGTTCAAGAAAAAGTATTTGGCATAAAAAAACATTCAGAAGGAGTATGTTTCATTATTATGGAAGCAAATAACTTTCAAAATATCTGGTATTTTTCATTGAAATAAATCTGAAAAATGTTTATTTGAATGACTAATGAACTTAGTTTGCAGCATTTGCTGAACAAGCCGCTAGTTTTTTATATTAAAAACAGATGCGATGGAAAATAGGTTTCTTAGTTATGGTTATTATTATTATTATTATTATTATTATCATCATTATTATCATTATTATTATCATTATCATCATTATCATTTACATTTGTGCGATCGAAATTCGAATATGCATCTGTAATACGCAACTCAATTACAACTACTGATTCGGCTAAATTATAAAATATACGAAGCAAATTTATATCTTTATGTTTATTCAGATTTCTGCCCATTAATTCCGGTTATAGTTATGTAAGAAAATTCGAATACTTTAACTATCGAAGTCTGTATGTTAGACGCCATGATTTCCATTATCCGTTCTTTTTCAAGGTCCTCAAAAGGTGATAATTATATCCTGTAACTCTTTCTTACATAACATTAGCTTACGTATTTCGACGAAAGATAGTAAAACAACACAAACGTACATAAACATAAACACACATTGTCGGCCTGAGTGGTGAAATCGATAGAGTTCTGGCCTTCTGTGTTCGAGGTTTCGGGTTCGATCCCGGTCCAGGTCGATGGTATTTAAATATGCTTAAATGCAACAGGCTCATGTCAGTAGATTTACTGGCATGTAAAAGAGCTACTGCGAGACAAAATTCTGGCTTACGGAGACGCTGATAATATAACCTCAGCAGTTGCTAGCGTCGTTAAAAATGAAAATTACATTTATTTATCGGTATAGCTGAAATGGTAGCAAGCTGGACTCGTGCCTCGAGACTGTATCGGGCGTGGTTTTCGAATGACGATTACCTCATTGAATGTTTACGACGATTTCCTAACTATAAAGCGAATATCAGGTAATACAATGGCAAATCTTCAGATTCATCACTCCAAAATACCATCTGGCTCACTAAACAACACATTTTTACTTTTTGTCTTGTTCCGAAATAAAAATAGGTGAATATTACTAATATGTGTGCCCTAAATCTGAATTTAAAATCCAAATTGCCCCATCACTTACCATTTTCCGGGGAAAATGAATTGAATTTTTTTTATGACAAAACTTATTTATTTTTAATTTTTCACTGCTGTTGATAAAATTACAACAAATTAGGGATTCAAAATTCCTTGTAATACTTGAAAAATGTGTACTGGATACAAAAAATTATGGTAAATAGTTTAAAACACAACAATAATAAAAAATCTTTCATGCGTATAATGGGAAAAATCTCGGAATTTGAAATTTAAAATAATTTTCTGTATGACTTCTGTTTATAACTAGACCCGGGACTGTATTTCACAAGCAACCAACAAGAGTCTACAAGCATGCTGGATGATGATCTTCCTTTATATCGCCTTTCCATTTCAGATATTTCTCGATGAATCTTTCCCCATGTTCGTCGCTTACCGCTCCAAAGTTAGGAGGAAAGAAATCCAAATTAGAATGTAAAAAGTGTATTTTGAGAGACATATTACACTCCATTTTGTCATATGCACTTAACATGGTTTCCACAAAAAGTTCCATGTAGTTCTCTGCCCTAAAATTTCCAAGGAAATTTGAGCAAACGCCTTTGAAAGCGCCCTATGCCATTCTTTCTGTAACGGAAAGTTTTTCCTCAAACAAAGGATCAGCCGTAACTTTGTGAATTTGTGGACCGATAAAAATGTCCTTTTTTTAATTTTCCTTCACTCAAACTGGTAAACTTATCCTTTAAATACTGAAAACCACACCTTGTTTGTTCATTGCGTAGACCTCACTTTGAGCTGTTATGAAATTCACTTAATAGAAGGTACCAATATCTGTTTATTTATTAGAAGTACAAAAAGAACATGCCAACAACCATAAGAAACCGGAAATAAGTCAAATCATAAAATTCATTAGCTTTTGTTTTGGTTCATGAACCCCAACCCGCGCCAGATATTTACTCGGGGAGCGCTTATCGAAAAGTGAAATCATAGTATATCTTAAAAACCTTATGTGATACGAAGAATAGAGATGCATTTTCGGATTCAGCGCAATCAAACCATAAGGGACACATTGTTTTAAGTCGGAGCAAAATTTTTGTTATTCATTGAGCTATCAGCGATTTAACTTCGGTTCGCATTTAATAAACAGTCACTAAATAACCAATTTAACTACGATAATAGTACATTATTCGGACGAGCCTATAATGAAGGTAATTAAGAAGTGAGTATGGATATTTAACTGAAACGAGCGCAAAAACGAGTTTCATAATTTTCATACGAGCTTCTTAATTACCATTATAGGCGAGTTTCATAATTTTGACTTTTTATGCTCGACCATATTTCTAACTTGAAATTACCGGTATTCAGATGTATACATTTTATTTGTATCTGACAAGATCGGAAGTGACCTTGTTCTAGGTCGTGAATTGTGAGATGTGCGCAGACGCGAAAGTATTGATTTTTTCCGAGGAACAATAATGTCATTGACCTTGACGTAGTCCCGTTAAACTTGATAATATTATAATATTATAACCTTGATTATTGAATTCGAAATTTAAAAACGAGGTAACAAATTGAATTTATTTGAATATTATTTACAATTAACGCTAATTATTATAGTAACAGAACATAACCTTCTGCGACAGTATTGGATTTCCAGCCTCCGATGACTTTTCGCTAATTTTTTCGATTGCATATGCATATCCGAGAATAATCGATACTTGCGGTTTTATAACGGTACAAAGCTGACTTGTCATTGGCTGAACATTTGTAACCTGAGTCGTCATTGGCTGAAAGACCTGAACTTTAATGAGTAGGTGTACTTTAATGAGGTCCATTAAAGGTCTGCTACCAGGTGTATAATTACTACATTTCGGCATGGTCGAGCACAAAAACATATTTATTTGTCCCCACTAAAATACGAGTATAAGTGGAAGTATTAGTAATAATAGTAACTGAATCAGAATATTCTTTTTTGTTCGTTATAGTTCACTGGGTATGAAGTTATGTTTATTCTTGTTACAGAGGTGTGAAAATTATTAGAATAATCTTAATTTTAAAGGTTTTTTAATAGTTCCTTCACAAATTGATTGAATTGGTGAATATTGGTATATATTACTATACTGATGAAGGATATATTTACTACTAACAATGCCGGAAAGCATTGTTGTACATTGAGTATTTTTCTTATTTTACAATTATTATAATTCATAAATTATTATATTAATGTTATAATTGGAAACATGAAAATTATATGCACAAAACAGATGTATACGTTCATTTGAACCTTCACAACAATGTAAACGCAAAGAACAATTTGTTTAAAGCATTTCTTAATTAATTTTGATGTTTCCAATTCCAAAACATAATATAATAATTTCTGAATTCCCATAACAATTGTAAAATAAGAAAATATCCTTCTGTACGACAATGCTTTCCGGCATTGTTAGTTTAAATATATCCTACATCAGTATAGTAATATTATATACCAGTATTCATCAATTCAATTAATATTTGTGAAGGAACTATTAAAAACCTTTAAAATTAAGATTATTCTAATAATTTTTTATTCTGTACATTGCAAATGATGGCAGCACTGCTGTCTGTCATTTGCAGACCTTGGACGCAATTTTGGAAGAGAAGATATTCCCATTGTATATTTTTATTCCCAGTGTGATTACTTAATGTGGTGACGTAACCTACAATACCCATCAATTCATTAACAGTGGGTATTGGGTTTTAATCCTATTGAACGTAGAATTTCACCGAATAATTAGCGCACATCAGAAAAAGTTGGGACTTAATGAAAATGGAAATGTTGAATCTCTGGTAATGGAAATGGCAGATTTTCCCTTCGTATTTTGGTAAAAAAAAATGCAGCTTGGTTGATTACAAATCCAGCATAATACAGGGCTCATTTCTCTCTACTGTAATACGGCAACAAACGGTCTCACTAATGCAATGTTACGTGAGACATAAATCCGTATTTTAAGAAAATATGGCTTGTTAGTTGTTTGTTTAGTTAGCAGTCCAGTACGAAGACAGGTCTGCACCCCATAAGTGATACCAATAATAAATCACTCATGAGGCAACTAGACCAGGAGATAATGGGGTAGGATGGCCAGTTCCTTTCACTCTCCATTGCATACATCAGTGATGTCAAAGCAAGCGCATTTTTCTGACCTTGACGTCGTGCGCGGGCATCAAGCGCTAAGTATGGAAAGAGGAAGGGTTGTGTATATGAATAACCAACCTGTTGGATTAAGAAAACAATGCACGAACTTCAAACGGAATGTGAAATTTTATGTCGTTATTTTTATATGGCTTCTTTCTGTTTGATATTATCTATATTGTCTGTAAAACAAAAGTACTAATACCAGTTTCTTAATATTGCAGTTGTGTTTTAAATCTTAATAACATTAATAGAGAGTTAAGAAGGAAAATTGACATAAATTTCATAGTAATACAACTATATTGTACTAAATGGATGAAACACATCATTCATAAAGAAAGTGATATTCCAAAAAAGAGACTGAGTATGACATGATAAATTGGAATTGATATTGATGGTAATTTTAGCTTTATAAAAGTAATCAATAAACTAATCAAAACAATATTACAGTACAAAGCAAAGTTACCTAGGTGCTGTATATGTTTTAAGTGTAACTAATATTCCATAACAAAACTCTTATCGCATTATGCTTTTAAGGTGATATTGGTGAGCAACTTCCTATCATCACAATATTAAATTATTTTCTCGATATGTGCTGAAGCTATAGATCTGACATTTTTACAACACATGGGCACGTATCTTTTGCTTATGATGTAACAGTAGTTGCTTTGTTAATTCATTTCCTTACAAACAATTTCCATGCGAATATTTTCAAAATTTTTAATACACTATCTTCAGTAATACGTATTTACGGTATATTAGATTTACGAAAACATTCTGTAAGGCTACTAAATAAATAGGCCTATCCCTGAAAATTTCACTTTTCTAAAAAAAAAAAAAAAAAAGTTGAGAAAATATTTTTTTGAACAAAAAAATCAAACTTGTGAAAAATGAACATTAAACGATGGAAGAGTAATGGAACGGAGAAAATTCTCTCCGGCGCCGGGATTTGAACCCGGGTTTTCAGCTTTACGTGCTGATGCTTTATCCACTAAGCCACACCGGATACAACCCCGACGCCGAACAGAATCGTCTCTGATTGAGTTCCAACTCTTGGAACTTACATTCTTATAATGCACTTATACTTCTCAGGCAAATCTAAAAATTACCATGGATACAGTTTTAATAAGTTCTCTTCCCTTTATCCATTGAATCAGTGCTGGCCATCCCTGAATACAGCTCGACCAAGCGGCATATACTACCTCTTTCGGCTGTCTCTTTCCTTTCCGCTGTAAAGCGCTCAGGCTCTCCTGTGCTCTAAAGCGCGCGCTTGCTCCTATGGGCATCAATTAACATGCCTCGCCGATTAGTTACACACCGCTATTACATTAATCAGACTTCAGATGTATACAAACAATTGTTCTTCCTCTGACACATCTATTACACAGGAAATATTGGAAATGATTTATATTAATAATCTGAATGATAACACCCACAAATATAATTTATCACTCAGCCATCCCTCTGGTCTTACCTATTTGACCTGATGATGGCTGTAGGTTGTTCCGAAACGTTGGAAAATTTAAGTTTCAGTACACGGTAGAATATACAAAAAGACTATTTCCATCACATCCACCGTGAAAGCCTAAATTAGTATTAAATTCTAACAAAACTAACATAATCGAAATTAAATCCTCCCCAAATTCAACTTTCTAATAGGCCTAATTAACAACATGCTAGTTCGCACCTGTGCGTCTGGCCGTGAAACCAGGTGGCCCGGGTTCGAATCCCTGTCGGGGCAAGTTACCTGGTTGAGGTTTTTCCGGGGTTTTCCCTCAACCCAATACGAGCAAATGCTGGGTAACTTTCAACGGCATTATCATCTTCATTTCATTCAGACGCTAAATAACCTGAGATGTTGATACAGCGTCGTAAAATAATCCAATTAAAAAAACAACATGCTCCTAATAGAAACAAAACAACCACATTTCTTGGCTTACAAATCAATAATATGTTAAATTGGAAAAAAAAAAGCATATTAAAGAAATTACCCCTAAACTAAATTCCGCATGTTTTACTATTAGATCTACGGAAAAGATAGTAAATATCAATACCTTAAAAAGAATATACTTTGTATACTTCCACTCGGTAATGAGTTTTGGAGTAACATTCTGGGAAAATTTTATAGGTAGTAACAGTATATTACCAGTACAAAAAGAGTAATTAGAATTATAGTGGGTCCAAAATCTAGTGAATCGTGACGGACCATTTAAAAAAAATACAAATAATGCCAATCACTTGTTAGTATATTTTTTCATTAATAAACTTCCTCGTATGTGATCGTGAAAACTTCGCAACTAATTCAATAGATTATAGCAGAAATACTCGTAAAAAATGACTTTCAGACTCCGTCGGCAAATTTATCGTGCTATCAAAAAGGAGTGCGTTATATGCCAGTAAACATTTTATAGCCTCCATATGGATATAAAAATCAAATTAAAAACAGAAGATTATTTTCAAATTGTTTTCAAACTTATCCATCTGTTTTCAAATTTTCAAACTTTTCAAAATTGTCAAATTGTTTTCAAATACCACCTCGCTATCACTAATTTAATCGACGTTAAATAACCGAGTAGATGATACAGCGCCATTAAATAAGCTACTAAAATAAAACATAAATATTGTTAACCCAACTATACGCAATATATTTTCAGTGATGGCTATATTCGTTTTCACGGGTTATAACTCTATGACGTAAGCAGACCTAAAAGTAACTTCGTATTCAATATGAAAGTGTTAAAGTAAAAATAGAGCAAAGAATGACCTTCCAATGATAAAAAGAAAGCTTATTCTCTGGAAATATTCATTGCACACATCGCTGCGTTTCATACATCACTTTATTTAGAATCCATCATTTTGTCACTAGCACTGTATCATGGCTCTTTCATAAAAGAGAATTCTATCTATATTACGAGTGAAAAAGAAGGCAATAAACGTCTCTGAGTATAAAATGAAATGTTCCAACTCATAAGAAATACTGCAGAATGAAATTATATGAACTTCTCTTTGTTATAAGTGAGACATTATTACGCAGCATTTCGAGGATATTACAGCAATTTCTCTTGGAGCGCGAGATTATATGGAGAATAAATGGTATAAGCTATTCTTACTATATTCTCAAACATATGAAGAATTATACTATACTATCTATATTTATTATAGATACTTCAATGATTCTTCGTCTATCCATTTGTGCACAATTCCATGGCAAATATTTTTCAGGTATAGTGTGGGTTGGGATAATTTCGATATAAAACAGCCCTTTTTAAGTTTATTGTATTGTATTGTATTGTATTGTACTGTATTTATTAATATTCCATGGTATTCACACATTGCTTACAGCTAGAATAAAACTTAATGCTATTATAAAGTCTTAATTTATAATCACAATCTAGATTAAGTATATACAAACGAGATTTATAATATAGTCTACTAGTACAACACAAAGTTTTAGTATCAATTTCATGAAGTGTTATTGAATGTCATGAATTCACCTACAGAATAGAAGGCGTGAGAAATTAGGTACTTCTTTAATTTGGCCCTAAATAATCTTATGCTTTGAGTTTCATTTTTTATATCGATAGGAGGCTATTAAAAGTTTTTACTGCCATACAACGCACTCCTTTTTGATAGCACGATAGCCTTGCCGATGGAGTATGAAAGTCATTTTTGACGTGTATTTATGCTATGAACTGTTGAATTAGTTACAAAGTTTTCACGATTACATACGAGGAAGATTATTAATGAAAAGATATACTGACAAGCCATGGGCATTATTTGTAGATTTTTTAAAATAGTCCTACACGATTCCCTAGATTTGGCAGCTACTATTATTCTAATTACTCTTTTTTGTAATAGAAATATATTGTTACTATCTGTGGAATTTCCCCAGAATATTATTTCAAAACTCATTATCGAGTGGAAGAAATCCATAGCCTGTTACCATGATAAACTTTTCCAGTAAGTTTTATATGTTAGTATTGTGACCTTCTAGATTGATTCTATTGCATTTTTAAGTATGTTGACTTCATCTTATCATAACAATAACCCTAAGTTTAATTATACTCAATTTACCCCCTGAATGGGGAAATTTGGGTGTAATGTGTATTACTGAAGTAAAACATGTTTTAAAGTCCTTATAAAATCAAATTATGTCAACAATAGGTTAGTGTATGTATCCTACAACAGAATGCAAAAGTTATACAGGAATTTAAAAATTTTAATTAGACTAGCAAGATTAAGAAAATTCAGCCAATAACTTAAGGCGTATTTTGTTAAATTAAAATATATCCCATTAAAATCAGGGACAGAAAACACTTCGGATTTTTATTTGTCTTTCACCAACCCATAATTTCTGTACCTGGCTTCATCTCATAATGTTATGTTTTATTTAACGACGCTCGCAACTGCAGAGGTTATATCAGCGTCGCCGGATGTGCCGGAATTTTGTCCCACAGGAGTTCTTTTACATGCCAGTAAATCTACTGACATGAGCCTGTCGCATTTAAGCACACTTAAATGCCATCGACCTGGCCCGGGATGCTTCATCTCGTACGAAAACTAGTTTAGTTATCAATTAAACTAGAATTATACCTAAATTACCTCACGTTTGTAAATTACAATTGGCTAACAAGCTATTAGTGATATACTTCTACATTTATTAAAAACATGTTCCAAACATGTTCCAAACATGTCGAAAAGACAAAGTATATGATTATGTCTCGTGACCAGAATATTGTACGAAATGGAAATATAAAAATTGGAGATTTATCCTTCGAAGATGTGGAAAAATTCAAATATCTTGGAGCAACAGTAACAAATATAAATGACACCCGGGAGGAAATTAAACAGAGAATAAATATGGGAAATGCCTGTTATTATTCGGTTGAGAAGCTTTGTCATCTAGTCTGCTGTCAAAAATCTGAAAGTTAGAATTTATAAAACAGTTATATTACCGGTTCTTCTGTATGGTTGTGAAACTTGGACTCTTACTCTGAGAGAGGAACATAGGTTAAGGGTGTTTGAGAATAAGGTGCTTAGGAAAATATTTGGGGCTAAGAGGGATGAAGTTGCAGGAAAATGGAGAAAGTTACACAACACAGAACTGCACGCATTGTATTCTTCACCTAACATAATTAGGAACATTAAATCCAGACGTTTGAGATGGGCAGGGCATGTAGCACGTATGGGCGAATCCAGAAATGCATATAGAGTGTTAGTTGGGAGACCGGAGGGAAAAAACCTTTAGGGAGGCCGAGACGTAGATGGGAGGATAATATTAAAATGGATTTGAGGGAGGTGGGGTATGATGATAGAGACTGGATTAATCTTGCTCAGGATAGGGACCAATGGCGGGCTTATGTGAGGAAGGCAATGAACCATTTGTAAGTAAGTTCCAAACATGTTAACTTTTTTACCAGGCAATATCAGTGCGATCAACACAAATTTTTAACACTCCATGATAGGCAATTTTGAAATGGAGATTATACATTAAATTGGCGTGTGTTTGAACTTTGGGTAAAGTTTTATTCAATAAATTGTACCTTCCTTACTTACTGGCTTTTAAGGAACCCGGAGGTTCATTGCCGTCCTCACATAAGCCCGCCATCGGTCCCTATCCTGAGCAAGATCAATCCCATCTCCCTCAAAACCATTTTAATATTATCTTCCCATCTATCGTGAATCACTCTGTATAGTAGACCTCTTACCAAACGCACAAATTGTCTTTTTCCATATTTTATTTTACTGTAGCCTATTCACTGAACAGGATTTTCTTGCAAGTTTTACATGATAGACCATCCAGAAAGAATGCTTCGATTATAAAACAAGGAAGAACATAACAAACTCTACTTTGTATAAAAATAAGTGTTCACTGTCATATAATACATTCCAAAACAAAATTCGATGAATTCCTCTTCCACAAAAGAGTCACTTTTTCTATAACGTACAATTTCAAGCATAGAGATATTAAGGCAAGTTCTTTCAATGAATTATTACAACTACAGAGTGATTTATATAGAACTGACACATTTCTTTCATTAATTGTTTCAAAACGAATTGTGCTAGCGACAACTTATTATACCTAAAATGTAGAGGAATTTTGGGAGATTATTTACCTCTATAGCAAATGTTGTCCGGCGTTGTCAAATCCGGAGATCTCGGTGGCCACAGGTTCCTGGAAATTATTCGGTCGTTACATAACCGGATAAATGGAACCATGCTTCATCTGTGAACCATGTGATGGACAATATGGCAGGATTTTGCACAATGAACGTCTGACACCAACGACAATAATTCAATCTTTTATCCTTATCTGGTTCCTGTAGCTGATGAACAACCGTAACCCTATATGGCTTTAGGCTCTCTGACACATTGAGTAGGTGTACCCTGTCTCCTGCGACAAACGTCTTAATGATTTTTTGGGTGACTGCTCCAGTCGTGCTCTTACGTCAACAACAACCGTGGGAAGGCTAGATGAATGATGCTTACCCTTTTCACTCACCAGAGATCCAGTTGTTTCCAATTTGTTTACCAGTCCCAGTATTGTGCTTCTTTTGGAAGGATTGCGAACACCAAATTCTCTCTGGTATGCACTTTGAGTAGCTGTAATTGAATTCGTAATCCAGTATTGCTTCAGAAGGAAGAGTCGTTGATTTAATGTGTACTGCATTTTCACGTTGACACAAAATGTCGAAAACAGCTGCCAACAATAGGAATAAAACATAAACATCTGCGCATCTAGTGACACGGAATCGAAACTCCAGAATATTTTGCTGTTGGTTTCAGACGTTCATTGTGCAAAATCCTGCCATATTGTCCATCACATGGTTCACAGATGAAGCGTGGTTCCATTTATCCGGTTATGTGACGACCGAATAATTTCCAGGAACCTGTGGCCACCGAGATCTCCGGATTTGACAACGCCGGACAACATTTGCTATAGAGGTAAATAATCTCCCAAAATTCCTCTACATTTTAGGTATAATAAGTTGTCGCTAGCACAATTCGTTTTGAAACAATTAATGAAAGAAATGTGTCAGTTCTATATAAATCACTCTGTATTTCAATAATTACAACAGTATGGATATTATAAACATATTTCACTGCCTGTCTGTTTGAAACGATAATACAAAAACAAAAGCATCAAACCAAACTGGGAGAGTTCTATAAAGAGCTGAATCCTATTGAACTTTAGGTTTTATTGCAGTTTTAAGCACACTTTGAAGTTAGGAATGCATTCGACGGAATTTCATTTCATTAGTATAGAATGAATTAATTAAATCCATACAGGCTGTATAGGAGAAAGAGCAGTCGAGTTAAATACTGCCCCGTGCTGTTCCAGGCTTGTTACTTAACGGTGTTTTACTTCACACATTCCCAGAGTTATTTAAAGTCTAAAGAGATCACGAAACGTGAAAAGAAAGCTGTTGGCAATGACGGGACCGTGACCCGCTGAGGTCTGCAGGAAAATGATCGGTAGAGCTAAGGAAGGTAACTACGAACAGGTCTAAAGGTGCTACAAACAGGCATACTGTAGTGATCTCAAAGTATTGGTAGACATTATTATTATTATTATTATTATTATTATTATTATTATTATTATTATTATTATTATCAATGATCAATGGCGCGTAACAACTAGGTCTCGTCTTCTCAGGCTGTGATCAGTAGTTGGTTCGAATCCCGTTTACGTTCATTCACCAAATTGATATTTCTCCTCATTTATCAAATGTAAATTGAATGTTAGGTAATCCTTTGGCGATTCTCAGGCTGACTTCGCTATATAGTGGCGAAGTTGATATAGTGTTGTTAAATAACAGATGTTATATTCTTATTATTACTACTGTATATTAGTAGTAGTGGCAGTAGAAGTAGTAGTAGTAGCAGTATAAGTAGTAGTAGTATCAGTACCAGTAGTAGTAGCAGTAGTAGTAGTAGTAGTAGTAGAAATAAAAGCAGTAGTAGCAGTAGAGTAGTAGTAGTAGTGGTAGTAGTAGAAATAAAGCAGTGGTAGTGGTAGCAGTAGTAGTAGTAAAAGTAGTAGTAGTAGTGGTAGTAGTAAAGTATTAGTGGTAGTAGTAGTAGTAGTAGTAGTGGTAGTGGTGTAGTGGTAGCAGTAAAAGTAGTAGCAGTAGTAATAGTAGTAGAAATAAAAGCAGTAGTAGTAGTACTAGCGTAGTAGTAGTAATAAAAGTAGTAGTAGTAGTATTAGTAGTAGTAGTAGTAATAGTAGTGGAAATAAATGGAGTAGTAGTACTAGCAGTAGTAGTATACTAGTAGTAGAAATAAAAGTAGTAGTAGTAGTAGTAGTAAGTAGTAGTAGCAGTAGGTAGTAGTAGAAGTAGTAGTAGTAGTAGTAATAGTAGTAGTAAATAAAGCAGTAGTAGTAGTAATAAAAGTAGTAGTAGTATTAGTGGCAGTGTAGTATAAAAGTAGTAGTAGTAGTAGTAGTAGTAGCAGTAGCAGCCTAGTACCAACAGTAGCAGCAAAATTTCATGTAACAAGAATGGTTAAAATTATATTATATTATATTATATTATATTATATTATATTATATTGTATTATATTATATTATATTATATTATATTATATTATATTATATTATATTATATTATATTATATTATATTATATATTATATTATATTATATTATATTATATTATATTATATTATATTATATTATATTATATTATATTATATTATATTATATTATATTATACATACACATTTGAAATAAGCAGGTCTGCAATATCTCTGATTCTCCGAAAAAGTTTCGTCAGCGAATGATAAGTAGTTCAAACTTTTTCTTGTAAAATTGTCGTCCATCAAAATAATGAGTAGGTGACATTCTAAAGTTCAGGCTTTTAACATCTTCAGCGATCCTCAGCTGTTGCCGTTGTCATGCCTACCCCATCCTCATGTGGTACCTCTTCTCAGCCCCAATTCCCCTTGCAAAGCCGAGTTTTCCAGTACCTTTTAAATGTTTCTCCTTCCATTTTGCAATTAACTAAACAATTAATTCAATTTCTTCAACAGTTTATATTTCACAGATTCCAGGCTAGCAACATATGTGAGAAACTCGAGACGTGCCG